>ML813275.1:54005-98882 GCA_009831015.1 Picea engelmannii | reverse complement strand
TGATAGGAGAACTGTCCTTTTTCCTTGGTCTGCAAATTACTCAGAGGCCCGAAGGGATGTTCATTTCTCAAGAAAAATATCTAAGAGAAATGTTGAAAAGGTTTCAAATGGAAGATTCTAAACCTATGGGTACACCTATGGTAGCTGGATGTAAACTAAGCAAGGATGATGATTCACCTGATGTTGATCAAAGCTCATATCGATCAATGATAGGAAGCCTATTGTACATCACAACATCTCACCCAAACATAATGCATGCCGTAGGAATGGTAGGAAGATATCAGGCTACACCTAAATAGAGTCATTTGCAAGCTGTCAAAAGGATATTCAGGTATTTAAAAGAAACAATGACTTATGGTCTATGGTATCCCATAAATCAAAGTCTCCAATTGACTTCTTATTCAGATGCAGATTGGGCAAACTGTGTTAATGAGAGAAAAAGCACTAGTGGAGGAGCATTCTTCTTGGGTGACTCCTTAGTAGCCTGGCTTAGTAAAAAGCAAGGTTCCATTTCTTTATCAACCACAGAGGCATAGTACATTGTTGCTGCTACTTGTTGCACATAGGTATTATGGATGATTCAGACACTTGCAGAGTTAGAGGTAAAATACACTGCACCGATCCCAATTCATTGTGATAACACTAGTGCCATCAGCATGTCTAAAAATCCTGTCTTCCACTCCAAGACCAAACATATTCCCATAAAATATCATTTTCTGAGAGAGCAGGTCACCAATCAGATTTTTCAGGTCCATTACATTCCCACTACAGAACAAATTGTAGACATATTTACTAAACCCCTAGCCAAGACACCGTTTGAATATCTTAGACAGAAGTTGGGTGTCATTTCGTTTCACACCTAAAAGCGTCCATCTTGTTAGGGGGAGTTTTGTATTGTTTAAATATCTGAATGCCTCCTAAAATTACTGCAATAGCTTAGGGGGAGCATGTCTCTTCTTTAACATTGATGTCAAAGGGGGAGAAAAGAATTTGGGTGCCTTAGTTGCCATCAATGCCAAAGGGGGAGATTGTTGGAAAATGTTTAACAGGTAGCGTATGCTTGTCATTGATGGCAAGTACAATAGTGAAGATGGCAGGATCAGAGTTTGCATCGATGGAAAAACAAGAACAAATTAAGCTCAGGAGTAATTAGCGCAGAGTTGAATGCAATGGTTGTAGACAAGAAAAACGCACAGGAGAGGAGGACAGATCTTAGGCGTCATATCTGAGCATAAGATCCGACCATTGTTGGATCAGGGAGAAATTTCACATTCATTAAAGTACAAGAAGAGGTGAAATGAGAAAGGCCAAATTATGTTGGTTTGACTCCATTTCGGGGTTTCGTAGATCAGAACTTGAAGGTGTCGAGAACTCACACGGCGAAGTGGCGAAATCGCAAGAAGCTCTGGGCCATAGGATCTGGGGGAAGTACGAAGGACCAATAGCCGTTAGATATGGTGAAGCTGCAAGGTGGATATGACAGTTGTGGTCCATTGGATCAAGAGGACACGTGGAGAAAGATCGTCATATCACTGACTGGAAGGTCAAAGGAAAAGGGTTTGATCTTAGCCATCAGATCGAGGTTTGATCTTAGCCGTCAGATCAAGGTTTGATCTTGACCATTGATCCGACTCCATCTTGGAGTCTCGAATATCATGACTTGAGACCCTTCATCACATGAACTGCGAGATACGAGTTCACAAAGAGATCTGGACCATCAATACACCAAGATTCTTGACCATTGATCCGACTCCATCTCGGAGTCTCGACTATCGTGACTTGAGACCCTTCATCATAGGAACTACGAGATGCGATTTCACGAAGAGATCTAGACTGTCAATACACCAATATTCTGGACCGTTGATCTGAATCCATCTCGGAGTCTCGGCTATCGTGACTTGAGACCCGCCATCTAAGGAACAACGAGATGCGAGATCGCGAGAAGATCAGGACCGTCGGATCACCAAGAACGTGGATTGTTGATCTGAGCTCCATCTTGGAGCTTCGACTATCACAACTTGGAGTGATGAGAACCTCCAACTAAGGAACAACGAGATGCAAGATCTCGAAAATATCTAGACCATTGATTCATTGAGATCATGAACCATCGATCAGGGTCAATGAAGATCATGAGTTCGCAACGCCTTTTAGCACAACTTGTGGTCACCACGTGTGGTCACGTGGAGGAAGGACCTAGTGCAGATGAGCTCCACCTTAGAATTTCGGGGATCGTTTCTGGGAGTGTTGAGACACTGGATCATACGAAAACCGAGATGTCGAAATGAATACAAGATCCGATGGAATCAATCCAATGATGCAGGTGAATTTGAACAAGATCGAAGGGCAACTGTAGCACGACATAGTATAACTACCAGAAACCACTAATGGTTTCAGCCAGAGGACTCAAAGACTCTTGGCTATGATTGATAGAGAAGGTGAAGAGCCTCTAAGAATCTTCAAGAGGGATGAATATGTTCATGGAGGCGATTGACAGCTGGATGGGCATTGAGGCCTGTAACTGAAACAGAGAAGGTGAGCTCGACTTTCACAGAGAAGACGAAGAGTCTAAAACTTCCAGAGAGGCTGAGGAATCTCAGCATAACACCCAGTGATGTTGAACGCATGGTTGAACTGCCAGAGAAGTCAAAGAGTCGCGATGATGATCATGCAGAGCACTTGAGATGTGGAGGAGATTGGTGCGGTATGAGCATGCAGAGGAATGGCGAATATTGCATGCACAAGATGCATAGAAGCTATATATACACGGTACAGAGAAGAGAAGCAGTTGTTGTTGTTGTTGGAGTTGCTATGGTTGTTGTTGTTGTGGGGAAAATTCAAGTGTGAACAAGGAGGCAGAGCACAGGAGCAGAGATGCACACTAGAGGAAGGTTGCATCAAAGGGATATGGTGCAGAGAGTATAAAAGGTAGAAGAACATAAAGTGCAAGGGGCGTGCAAAAGGAACTAACGTAGACAGGACAAAGCAGCGTAACAGAACAACAATAGGGTTGGTAAGCCATTGAATAATTTTATATCGCTATAGTAAGTTTCAGTAACAAAGAATTTATTATTCAAGGTGGTTGGGAGGTGCTAGGGAGGATTGGTTTCCTCAAAGGTTCAAGTGGGTGCTTGAACACAGGGAGTTGGTGCTTCCTTCTAGTTGGTGCTAGAGAAACCAGGGAGTTGGTGCTTCCTTCTAGTTGGTGCTTCCTTCTAGTGGGTGCTAGAGAAAACAGAGAGTCGGTGCTCTCAGCAAGTTGCAGCTTGCAAAAACAGAGGTTGTAGCCTCACAATGAGTTGGTGCTCATATGTATGATAATGTAAAGAATGTAGATAATACTTATCATATAAAGAAAAGGAGGTTTTTACCCTATATGGGTTTCCTCAGGAATTATCTGTCTCTGTCTTTTTCATATATGTGACCGATGTTGAATGTGCCTTTTGTTTATCTCTCTGCATTATTGTGATCATCATTGAGTGCCTTGTAAAGATTTTAAAAGAAGCATAATTGTTTAAGCACGGTGACAACTGATTCACCCCCCCCCTCTCAGTTGTCCAACAGAATAAACCCATCATTTCAAGGCCATAAACATGCTTTTTACTTGAAAAATCGACCATGTTTTGGAAATTTATGAATGGTGGTGCCCTTAGACATGCTGGGGGAGTGCCATTTTTTGAGCATTTATGAAGGCTGGTGCCCTCCTGGCCATGATGGGGGAGTACCACTACATTAGGGTGCCACCCCTTTTCCTTGTTTAGTGAGTTCCATTGGCACTTTGTCTCTAACTCAAGGGGAACGCCATTTTGGTTAGAGGAAAATATGGAAAATCCCTCCTTTTCCTAAGGGACAAATCTATTGATTTTTCATAAGCTAGGTTAAGCATGTAGTTCATCTAATTTCATCATGTCTTAACCATAAAAAATAATGTTGCAACAACTAATATCACAAGAATAAACACCATGCACAAGAACACAAGATATATCCTAGGAAACCCTTCTTAAACAAGGGAGAAAAACCCAGCCAAATCCTTTTCTATATTCTTCAAGAGAAAGACCTTTCACCACCAAGAATGAATTATAAAACAAGAGGGTTCTTAAGCCCTAGAACGCTAGCACCCAAGAGAGGTGTGCACCTTTTCCAAAGAGATTTACTTGCTGAAATTTTGAAAACACCTAAGTGTGTGTGTGTCTACAATAGAATATTTACTTTTACTTATATGAGACTTGTCCTATCAGCCGAAGTGTCTATTGGCACAATAGGGATGACCTCACTTAGATATATTATTTATTCAGTATTATAATAATAAATATTAATATTACTATTACTATTACTATTAATTATCTTTTACTTTTTATCTTTAGACACAATAAGGTAGGGCCGACATGTACCCTTTACACAATAACTAGGGTTATAGGTAGGTCTGACTCTTGAACAATATATAGCAAAGGATATGATACACCCACTAGTGCTCATCCACTAGGGGCACATCCATAGGGATGCCATGGACCTTATTCACTACATTACACAGATGAACCAGGTCTTCACACATTCACCTGTGCTCGTCCACTGGCACGTCCACTCTACAAATCTTCTTTCCCACTTCCACCAATATAAGGATCATCTGGATTATTCTTGTCAAATCTGTTGCTGCTCAAAGGAGGCCATCACATCATATTCATTTCTTTTCACATGATGATGTGCCCAACACTTTTGGGATTTCCCACGTTCACCTTGTGCTCGGCTACATGCACGTCCTAACTAAACATATTTATTTTACATTGGATAATCATTTGTAATTCTTCTCACTCACGTCATGGAGGAGGCCATCTCTACATTCCTGATTATTTCCTAGGAAGGAACCACAAGCCCTTCATAGGGGATTTCTCTCAGGTTTGTAAGCTGAGAGAAAAAATTGGCATAGTTGCTATGTTCCACATCTCACAGGCTTGTAAGCTGGAGGATGTCTCCCATAGCTGCATTCATCAACACTCCCTCTCAGCTAGGGAGGAATTCTTCATCAAGACAAGTCTCATATCGATGTACTTTGAATTTTTTTTTTCACTAAGGTTATCCATACTCCTTCTTAACTCGGAAGGAGTTCTTCACCAAGTAAATGTTTGCAGTCTTCTTAGGTGTAGAAAGGTACTGCAAGTATACAATTTTATTCTGCATCATATCTCTGATATAAGAAAATTTTATCTCCCTATGTTTCAATCCATTAGGAAGAACTAGGTTCTTTAAGGATATTTATATATGGCTCTCTGTCATCAACATAGGATCCATCTCATGGTCAAGTAAATATTTCGGAAGTATGTGGAGCCACATTTCTTCTCACACTCACTGTTATATATACTCTGTCTCTGGTGCACTTAAGGCTACAGAGTTATGTTTCCTATTGCAATAGGAAACCATGAAAGACTTCAAGGTAGAGAATCAATCGAATGTGATTTTCTATCTCACTGAATATTTTATAGGTCATCTAGCATACTTCTTGTCCCAAGAAGTAGTGAATCATACTTAGATTCTTCATCTCGAATTTAGAAATCAAGGATTACTTGTAACAACAAATCTTTCTGAATAGGTCATCGGGACAAGGATTTCGTCACCAATACTATAATGATATAAGTTTGGATAATCAACACTCTTGTTTGAAATCTAGACTTATCAAGAATCCATTTATCTGATATAGTTTCCAACTCATGCATGGAAGTGTATCTAGTTCACTAGATCAGGTGTTTCACCATAGACAACTCCCTTTGTTTGAGAGAAACCTATGTCTATAGATCTCATTTTGTATTACCTTGATACTTTCATTAGCTGTATTCTTTACCACATGTTTCTCTTTCTGGTCCCTGAATAATATCTTATGCACCATCCTATTAAAGAATATTGGTACTTTTCTGTTATGGAATTTGGCCATACTGGTTCTCTTGTTTCTTTTCTAATACATGTAGTCTTATCATCAATGAAGTGTCTCATGATTGGAGCATAGATTTGAAAAAATATTTTACTTTCTCGGAAGGTTCCTTAAGAATCTTGTATGCTTTTCTGCCTCTTGCATAATGAGTCTAGGTAGGAATTTTATGCCTTGCTGCAATATCACTGAGCGTATCAACTGGAGAAACTAGATAAACTGGAATAATGTCTTTCTCCCTCTGAATTGGTGAAGGGGGAGAAGGTATAGTCTCAATGTCAATATCCATTTGATATTCTCTGGATCTTTGAAAGGCCATCTCTTCTTCAAGGAAAACATTTATTCTTGTCTCAATCTGTCTCTGACCAAGGGTGTCAATCTAGAATGTCTTTGAAGATTCACTGTATCCTTTCTTTCTAAAGGATATAGCTTGGACTTCTTCTCTTTGGGTACATGAAGATACACTGAGCACCCAAATAACCTTAAGTGTTCAATATCAGGCTTCACTCTGGTGAAGGCTTCTATCTTGGTGAAGACTCTTGTTCTGAACATATACTGCATCATGCAAGCTTATGCCCATGAAATCATAGAAATATTATGATCATTCATTATTCATTGATTGTCTCAAGGATGATTCTATTCTCCTCTTTCTCAAATAGTTTTGACTCCCTCTAAAGGATAAGCATGTTCCTTTGTTCTTGACTTGTCTGGAACAAGAAAACAAGAGGAACCAAAACAAGAATATCTCCTAAAGGAGAATAATGAGTACATCTCTAGAATCAAAACAATTTTAAGGATTGTTATCAAAACTACAACACCTATTTGTAATGTAGCAAACTTTATAAATATAAGTTAGAGGAATGGCAATTACAACAATCAAACCTGGAGTCTTCACTTCCAGTGTGTTTCTTTTCTTCCAAGTCTCCTTCACTCAAGATAACAAGTGCTTTCTTAAACCTGTGTTTTGTACTAGGACAATATTCTATCTTGACAGAAGGTTGGGTTAGAGAATAAACTCTATGATCTCAACTTTAATCCATCTAATATATTGACTTTAATTTTGACCAAAGATTAGTATGATGGTCATAACTTCAACATGCAACCTAGATCAAATAAATGTCATAACAAATAGATGCATGTCAGAATAATCAAACCTGGTTTGCATTATTCTTCTGATTGTTTTGGATCTTGAGATCCTTATGGATCTATGGCAAGAGATCCCTTCTCCTACAAATACCCTTTAAATCTTAACAATTTAAACATATGTGAGTACATACCTCTGATAGCATTTGTAGGTAGTGGCACCATATGGTATCAATGGTAATATTTACCAAATTCTTACAAGACTTCAAGGGTGATTGCAACTGGTACAACAAATGATACTTCAACTGATACTACAACTGCAATTGATTTTGAAGCTGCAACTGCAACTGTAACTTAGGGTTTTATGAGGAAACCCTAATTTTTCAAACTTCGAATTTTGAATTTCTGATCCAAGGGATAGATGCGCTGGCCTGAGGCAAGTAAGTTGGTGCAGTCAGATTTCTGAAAATCCAAATTTTACCCCTCAAACATGACCAACGGATTTATGGACTAGTGCTTCTGGTTTTCTGGTACTTCTGGTACTATGGTACTTCTAGTACTTTCTGAAAACTAGGGTTTCACTTTCCGGGAGATCTACCCACTGAAAAGGTGTGCTAAAGGTGCCAAAGAGTTCCTTGGGTTAGGGAACACTTTTCTAGATGGTTTTGAGGCTGAAAATCTTCTTCAATAAAAATCCCTAATTTTCATGTACGACAACAGTGACGTTTTTCCTTTTTTCTTGTGAATAATGCTTGTGCAATGGGTTCTTTCAAGACCTATGCTCTAATACCATGTTTATTTTTCATAATCTAGGTTAAGAATGTAGTTCATTTAATTTTATCATGTCTTAACCATAAACAAGAATGTTGCAACAACCAAGATCACAAGAATAAACACCATGCACAAGAACACAAGATATATCTTGCGAAACCCTTGTCAAACAAGGAAGAAAAACCCAACCAAATCCTTTGCTATATTCTTCAAGAGAAAGACCTTTCACCACCAATAATGACTTAGCACACAAGAGGGTGCTTAATCCCTAGAACACTAGCTTCCAAGAGAGTTGCACACCTTTTCCAAAGAGAAGTACTTGCTGAAATTTCAAAAACACCTAAGTGTGTGTGTATACAATGAAAGATTTACTTATACTTATATGAGAATTGTCCTATCAACTGAAGTCTCTATTAGCACAATAGGGCTGACCTCACTTAGATATATTAGTTATTCAATTATAATAATTAATATTAATATCAATATTAATATTACTATTAATTATCTTTTACTTTTTATCTTTAGACACAATAAGGTAGGACCGACATGTACCCTTTACACAATAACTAGGGTTACAAGTAGGTCTAACTCTTAAACATTATATAACAAAGGATATGATAAACCCACTAGTTCTCATACACTAGGGGAACATCCATAAGGATTCCATGGACCTGATTCACTGCATTACATAGATGAACCAAGTCTTCACACGTTCACCTGTGCTCGTCCATAGGCACGTCCACTCTACAAATATGCTTCCCCACTACCACCAATAGGAGGATCATCTGGATTCTTCTCATCAACTCTGCTACTGATTAAAGGAGGCCATCACATCATCTTCATTTCTTTTTACATGATTATGTGTGCAAAACTTTTGGGATTTCCCATGTTCACCTTGTGCTCAGCCACATGCATGTCCTAACTCGACAGATCACTTTTACATCGGATAATCATATGGATTTTGTCTCACTCACATCATGGAGGAGGCCATCTCTACATTCCTAAATCTATCCTAGGCAGGAATCATTAACGCTTCATATGGGATTTATCTCAGGTTTGTAAGATGAGAGAAAGAATTCACATAGATGTTATGTTCCACATCTCACAAGTTTGTAAGGTGGACGATGTCTCCCATAGCTGCATTCATCAGCACTCACTCTCAACTAGGGAGGCATTCTTCACCAAGCCAAGTCTTATACCGATGTATTCTGAATTTGTTTTTTGGCTAAGTTCATCCATACTCCCTCTTAACTCGAAAGGAGTTCTTCACCAAGTAAATGTTTGGTGTAAATTTTTGCAGTCTGCTCATGTGTAGAAAGGTACTGTAAGTATACAATTTTATTCTTCATCATAACTCTGATATAAGAAAAATTTATCTCTCTGTGTGTCAATCCATTAGGAAGGATTGGGTTCTTTGTAATGCCCATATACTTATAAACATCATTAAGATTAATAAACATTTTATTAGGTAAACTGAAACAATAACTTCTTAGCATAATAGTGACTCTCATAACAACAACTTCAATAACTTAGATTTATCAATAAATATTGATTTTATGACAGAAGGAAATAAATACATAACTTAACAAAGTACATGGTTCTGATGCTAATTGGTGTTGTCTCTGTGCCTTGCTGCTTCCTTCCTGCTACCTGCTCCTCAGATCAATCCTGCCACAAACAGGAAAATGACTGCCCAAAACTACTGTCCTCCCTGCCAACTAGGAAAACTACCTAGCTCCAGGATATCAACGGATATCCTGGAGCTAGGTAGTTTTCCTAGTTGGCAGGGAGGACAGTAGTTTTGGGCAGTCATTTTCCTGTTTGTGGCAGGATTGATCTGAGGAGCAGGTAGCAGGAAGGCAGCAGCAAGGCACATAGACAACATCAATTAGCATCAGAACCATGTACTTTGTTAAGTTATGTATTTATTTCCTTCTGTCATGAAATCAATATTTATTGATAAATCTAAGTTATTGAAGTTGTTGTTATGAGAGTCACTATTATGCTAAGAAGTTATTGTTTCAGTTTACCTAATAAAATGTTTATGAATCTTAATGATGTTTAGAAGTATATGGGCATTACATTCTTTAAGTATATTTATATATGGCTCTTTGTCATCAACATAGGATCCATCTCATGGTCAAGTAAATCTTTAAGATGTATGTGGAGCCACATTGCTTTGCACACTTACTGCTATATATAATCTGTCTCTGGTGCACTTAAGGCTACATAGTTATGTTTCCTTCTACAATAGGAAACCATGGAAGACTTCAAGGTAGAGCATCAACCAGATGTGATTTTCTAGTTCACTAAAGATTTTATTGGTCATCTGTCATACTTCTTGTTCCAGGAAGTAGTGAATCATACTCAGATTCTTCATCTCGAATTTAGAAATCAAGGATTACTTATAACAACAACGCTTTCTGAATAGGTCATCAAGACCAAGATTTCATCACCAATACTGTAATGATATAAGTTTGGATCATCAACACTCTTGCTTGAAATCCAAACTTATCAAGAATCCATTTATCTGATATAGTTTCCAACTCATGGATGGAAGTGTATCTAGTTCACTGGATCAGGTGTTTCATCATAGATGCCTCCCTCTATTCGAGAGAAACCTATGGCTATAGATATCATTTTTTATTACCTTGATACTTTCATTATATGCATGTGTAAGTTTTAAACCTTCGAAGTAAAGCAATGCATATAAATTCTTAAGAAAAACATAAATTAATCAATGGCTCATTCACATGGTACACAAAAGTCTTTTCCGGAAACCCTCAACCGGGGAAAACCTTTCTTATATTCATTATATCGAATTTCACCATTCACCATACAATATATACAATGTTTTTAGGTATTTCGTAGATACCAAAACACTAATCCCTTAATGCGGGATTAATTTAGAAAACTGCTAAAAATAGCAAAATCTGCTAAAAATAGCAAAAACCGCCCAAAAATAATTTCGGGGCGCTGCCCCGAATCCCATCAGCCCTGAGCTACCGCCCATTTCCAAATGCTACTCATAACTAGGTGGGGAATACCTAGCCCCCCCTAGGAAGCACCCAATGCACAGGACATAAAGAGCACTACTAGAGGGATCATGAGACGCAGTTGTCAAACCTGACGTGCCCACACACACACATGCAAAGAATATAACATATACCCAACATTTTCCCACTTGTTATTTTATTTTCATCCAGGGGTCCATAGGGTTATATATTCAACAATCCAGCGCAACAATGCCCATTGTTACTCTACACCAGGAGAACTTTTTTGTGCTCACAGACGTTTTCAATAAATCTGCAACATTCTTCAAAGTGTCAACCTTTTCCAGCAACACCTTCTTTTCCTCAACCATGTCTCTCACAAAGTGATACTGAACATCAATATGATTTGTCTTCGA
This sequence comes from Picea engelmannii, assembly GCA_009831015.1. NCBI lineage: Eukaryota > Viridiplantae > Streptophyta > Pinopsida > Pinales > Pinaceae > Picea > Picea engelmannii. The sequence goes on along the minus strand of ML813275.1, from coordinate 87,705 downwards.
ATGATAACCTGGGTTATTTTCTAAGAATATTTCACTCTAACTGTCACAATATAATCTCACTGCTTTTTGTACCAACCCAATACCTGAACACAATCTCTTTAACCATACTACTTCCTTGCTTGCATGAGTGGCTTCCATGTATTCAAATTCTGTAGTTGAGAGTGATACTACAACTTGTCTTTTTCTCATCCAACTGATTGCTCCTCCAAATAGGTTAAACACATACCCACTTGTATATCTTCTGCGATCCAGATCTCCAGCCCAGTCTGCATCAACAAAGCCATGTATGTCCACCACTCTGTCCAATCTTGGTCTTCCTTGGTAGCACAATCCATAATTGGTAGTGCCACACAAATACCTGAAGACCCTCTTTACTATTTTCCAATGCTCCTTCCCAGGTTTTGACATATACCTGCTCAAAAATCCCACTGCATGTGCAATGTCCGGTCTAGTACAGACCATTGCATACATCAAACTGCCAACTGCAATGGCATATGGAACATGGGACATGTCCTCTTCTTCTTCCTGTGTCTTGGGAGACTAATCCGTAGCTAACTTTACACCTATAGGAATAGGAACCTTTACCGGTTTACTTCCATGCATATTAAACCTCTACAATATCGTCTCAACATTTTTTCTCTGATTCAACCAGAGTTTCCTGTTTGCATGATCTCTTTTAATCTCCATTCCCATAATGAAGTTAGTAGCACCAAGATCCTTCATGTCAAATTTGGAGGATAGTTGCGATTTCACCTCCTTGATAACATCCATGTTATTTCCTACCAACAACATGTCATCAACATACAACACTACATAAATGAAGTGATTACCAACCTTCTTGGAATATACATAGTGATCATCCCTGCTTCTCACAAATCCCAATCCAAGGATGTATGTGTCAAAATTTTGGTACCACATCCTAGGTGATTGCTTCAGACCATATAGTGACTTATTTAGCTTACATACCAACTCTTTCTTTCCCTTTACTACAAAGCCTTCTAGCTGCTTCATGTAGATTTCTTCTTCCATATCCCCATGTAGGAATGTTGTCTTCACATTCATCTATTCCACTTCAATATCAAAAGCAACAACAATAGATAAAATAAATATAATAGAAGTTAACTTAGCAACAAGAGAAAAAATCTCACCAAAGTCAATTCCCTCTACCTGGGAATAACCTTTTTCTACTAACCGAGCTTTGTATTTCTCCACTTTTTCTTCTGCATTAAAATTCTTCTTAAAAAACCATTTGCTACCAACATATTTTATTCCAGCTAGCAACTCAACTATATCCCATGCCTCATTCTTATCCAAGACATCCATTTCTTCAACCATGACCTTCTTCCGGATTTTACTGTCCTCTGAATTCACTGCTTCCCTGACAATTCTGGGATCATCATCAATAATAGATAAAGAAAAATTGGAACGAAAATCAGGTGGACTATACCTTTCTGGTTGCCTTCTTTATCTCACTGATCTCCTCAATATTGGGGTATGAGGTTCTTCTTCTTCTTCTTCTTCTTCATCATCATCATCTTCTCCAAATGATTCAAATTTTGAATCATCCAACTCTAGCTCTATTTTCTCAGGTTCATCTTGCCTTGGTAGGAATTCCTGTTTGGACACATCTTTTACCTCTCTAAAAACAACATCCCAGTTGTAAACAATCTTCTTAGTTTCTGGGTTCCAAAGATTATAACCTTTCACACCATCTTTATAACCAATAAAGATACACTTTTCAACTTTTTTATCCATCTTACTCCTATTTTCCTTTGGAACATATACATAAGCATCACAACTAAACACTTTAATACATTGAAGAGAGGGTTTCTTTTCAGTCCATACCATGTGTGGAGTTTTTTCATCCAACGCTGATGAAGGTGATCGATTGAGCAGGTAACATGATGTACCCACTACCTCTGCCCAAAAATTTTGTCCTAACTTGGCACCCCTGAGCATGCTCCTTTCTTTTTCCATTAGTTTCTTGTTCATCCTTTCTGCAACTCCATTATGCTGAGGAGTGTATGGAGTATTCTTCTACCTTGCTATACCACACTTCTTACAGAATTCTTCGAATTCATTTCCACAAAATTCTCAACCATTATCTGTTCTCAATACCTTTATTTTCTTCTCTGTCTTATTTTCTACCAGAGCCTTAAACTCTTTAAATTTATCAAATACCTCATATTTCTTTCTAAGAAAATAAATCAATTTGTATCTTGAGAAATCATCTATGAATGAAACACAATACACAAACTTACCTAGTGATGGAACAGGAACAGGTCCAAACACATCACTGTGTATCAATTCTAAGATCCCCTTTGCTCTTGTAGCACTAGATGGGAATCTTACTCGATTTTGTTGACCATATATTCCATGTTCATAGAAATCAAAATCCAGAGTGAAATTAGACATACCTTCAACCATGCCTTTACCGTGTAGTGTTCGAAGGCCCTTTTCTCAAATATGCCCCAGTCTTTGATGCCACATCATGGTCTACTTTTCAGGGATGGTATTGCTATTGTCTTATTTATTTGTCTACTCAAGGAAAAAAAAATGGTTACAACCATTAGTATAAGTGATTCCCAACAACTTGTACAGAGTTCCACACCGAACTCCCCTGATCAACACCATTTCTCCTCGTACCATCTTGCAAGTGTTCTTTCCAAATATAGTATCCACTCCTACATCATCCAACTTGCTTACAGATATTAGGCTCCTGGCAAGTTTTGGAATGTGTAGAACCCTAGGGAGAGTTCTAATCCTTCTATCTTTTAGCAACAACTTAACCCTTCCACTTCCCATGATTTTGGTTGTCCTGTCATCTCCTAGGAATACATCACCACCATTGTATTTTTCATATTTAGAGAACCACTCCCCGTGAGGATTCATATGGTATGATGCACCTGAGTTGATCAACCATACATCATGGTATTCATGTGTACTTGTAGATTCCAGGTAAACATCACCTCCTTCTTCAGTGGAGGTTTTCGTCTCCGTGGAAGAGGTACTATCAGATCCCTTTGTTTTTTCAACCTTCTTAGACTTGCAATATTTATTATAATGCCATGTTTTACCACACTTCTATAATTTCCTCAAATATTTTCCTAGAGACTTATATCTACCTGTAGATTTATATCTCCCCCATGACGACTTACCAGGATTCTTGTCTTGGGTACGACCTCTTACAAATAAAGCATCTGTGCTATGACTATCCATGCTTTTCCACCTCATCTCTTCAGATAACAAGGATGAAACTACATCCTCATACTTCAATGTAGATTGAGTGGTACTACCAATTGCTACAACCATATTATCTCAAGATTTTGGCAAAGAACATAACAAAGTAATAGACTTATCTTCTTCTGCAATCGTAATATTAACAAAGACAACTTGACTTACCAGAGTATTAAAGGCATTTAGATATTTCTGTCACAGAATCTCCATCTTCCATCCTAAGATGATACAACTTATTTTGAAGAAACAACGTGTTTTCCAGGGACTTTGATTGATACAAATTCCCCAACTTATACCATAGTTCCTTGGTTGTAGATTCTCTTGAGACATTCAACAACATCGAATCTGCCAGGCATAGTTGAATAGTACTCCTTGTTCTTCTGTCCAACTTCTCCCAATCTTCCTTCGCCATACCAATAGGTGGTGTACTAGTAATTTGTGTACTAGTAGGTTGTGTACCAGTAGCTTCTGTGCTAGTAGATGATGTACCAATAGGCTGTGTACCAGGATCCATAGCGATCCATTATTCTTTGTCTACAAGAAGTTTCTCCATATTGAGCTTCCATAGCTCAAAGTTTTTACCATTGAAATTATCTATCTTTATTCTAGATGAGCTCACCATTCCTCTTTCTATACTCGAATATCCATTGCAAAATCTCCCACTAAACCTAGGTTTATCACAAACCCAAGATAAACTTGATCTATCAAGACCGAGCCAAACCCTCAACAACAAAGACATCTCTCTGAAGCCAAAAATGAGCTATGATACAACATGTAAGTTTTAAACTTGCGAAGTAAATCAATTCATATAGATTCTTAAGAAAAACAAAATTTAATCAATGGCTCATACACATAGTACACAGAGATTTATATCGGAAACCCTCAACTGAGGAAAACCTCTCTTATATTCATTATATCTAATTTCATCATTCACTATACAATATGTAAAATGTTTTTAGGTATTCCATAGATACCAAAACCCTAATCCCTTAATCCAGGATTAATTTATAAAGCCACTAAAAATAGCAAAATCCGCCCAAAAAAAAATAGCAAAAACCGCCCGATGTCGAATGCTACGCCTAACCAGGGGGAACCATACCTGCCCCCCCTAGGGCCCCCCTAGGAATCACCCATTTCACGTGACAAAAAGATAACTACTAGAGGGTTCGTCAAACGCAGTTGTTGAACCTGACGCACCCACACACACACACACATGCAGAGAATATAGCATATACCCAACAACATGCTTTACCATAGGTTTCTCTTTCTAGTCCCTGAATAATATCTAATTCACCATCCTATTAAAGTGTACTGGTACTCTTCTGTTATGGAATTTGGCCATATTGGTTCTCTTGTTTATTTTCTAAGACATGGAGTCTTATCATCAATGAAGTGTCTCATGACTAGAGGATAGCTTTGAAAAACTCTTTTACTTTCTCAGAAGGTGCCTTGATAAGATTTTATTCTTTTCTGCCTCTTGCATAGTGAGTCTAGGTAGGCATTTTATGCCTTGCTGCAATATCATTGAGCATATCAACTAGAGAAACTGGATCAACTAGAATAATTCCTTTCTCCCTCTGAACTCCTGAAGGGGGAGAATGTATAGTCTTACTGTCAATCTCCATCTAAGATTCTCTGGATCTTTGAAAGACCATATCTTCTTCAAGGACAACGTTTCTACTTGGCTCAATCTATCTCTGACCAGGGATGTCAATCTGGAATGCCTTTGAAGATTCACTGTATCCTTTCTTTCTAAAGGATCTAGCTTGGACTCCTTCTCTTTGGGTACATGAAGATACACTGGTCACCCAAATAACCTTAAGTATTCAATATCAGGCTTCACTCTGGTGAATTCTTCTATTCTGGTGAAGACTCTTGTTCTGAACATATATTGCGTCATGCATGCATCTACCCATGAAATCATAGAAATATTTTGATCATGCATTATTTCATTGATTGTCTCATGGATGGTTCTATTCTTCCTCTTTCTCAAATAGTTTTGACTCCCTCTGAGTCAATGTGACTCCCTCTGAAGGATAATCATCTTCCTTTGTTCTTGACTTGTCTGGAACAAGAAAACAAGAGGAACCAAAACAAGAATATATCCTAAAGGAGAATAATGAGTACATCTCTATAATCAAAATAGTTTTAAGGATTGTTATCACAACTACAACACCTATTTGTAATGTAGAAAAATTTATAAATATAAGTTAGAGGAATGACAATTACAACAATCAAACCTTGCAGAGTCTTCACTTTCAGTGTGTTGATTTTCTTCCAAGTCTCCTTCACTCAAGATAACAAGTGCTTTCTTAAACCTGTCTTTTGTACTAGGACAATATTCTATCTTGATAGAAGGTTGGGTTAGAGAACAAACTCTATGATCTCAACTTTAATCCATCTAATATCTTGACTTGAATTTTGACCAAAGGTTAGTATGATGGTCATAGCTTCAACATGCAACCTAGATAAAATAAATGTCATAACAAATAGATGCATGTTAGAATAATCAAACCAGGGTTGCATTATTCTTCTGATTGTGTTGGATCTTGAGATCCTTATGGATCTATGACAAGATATCCCTTCTCCTGCAAATACCCTTTAAAGCTTAACAATTTAAACATATGTGAGTACATACCTCTGATAGCATTTGCAGGTAGTGGCACCATCTGGTATCAGTGACAATATTTACCAACTTCTTAAAAGACTTCAAGGGTGAATGCAACTGGTACAAAAACTGATACTTCAACTGATACTGCAACTGCAACTGATTCTGAAGCTGCAACTGCAACTACAACTTAGGGTTTTATGAGGAAACCCTAATTTTTCAAACTTCAAATTTTGAAATTATGATACAGGGGATAGCTGCATTGGGCTGAGGTGAGTAAGTTGGTGTTGTCAGATTTCTGAAAATCCAAATTTTACCACCTCAAACTTGATCCAAGAGCGGATCAAGGTTCCATATTTTGTATTACATGAACCAACAAATGGAAGGTCTTGATCATATTTTTGCTTCCTGTGTAGAAACATAGTAGTTTTCCAACATTGCACGTCATGTATTGGATTTTCATTTTGTAATTAGCATTAATTAGTTTTGCAGATGTGTGTGAAGAAGTAGATAAAAATTGCTTGAGATTTAATGTCTAAGTGTGTCATTATAGGGACAAGTCAGGACTCCATCTTTTCTATTTCATGAGAGAGTAAATGGAAATCTTTGACACAAATCATGTTTCCTATACTATTTATTTGAGGCATAATAATTTCCATATTGCATGTTATTTGATCGATCTCTTTGTTAACTAATGATATTCAAGTCCTGTATATTGTGTGAGGAATATGACAGAAATATTTCAGCTTCATTGTGGAAGAAGTATTACTTTTGAGTCTTGCAAATTAGACTTAGTGTTTGATTAAAATAGAGTCTGAATTTATTATTGGTTTAATTCCTACTATACCAACTGATCATAGTTATAATACTTTTTTTGGCACATACAATGTAACAAATCTATTGATTACAAATTCTAGTAGATAAATTAATTCTTGGTTATATATATTAAACATATAATTGCACCAACATTTTGGCGTCATTGCAGGGGAGTTGTAAAAGGTAATAGGTGTTGTTTGAATTAGATTGTTTTGATGGTTTTGTATTGGTTTTAAGGATGACCTAAGGGCGGAGAGAAGGAAATAATATGAGAGGTAAAAACTTTCACATCCACTTTGGTGGGGTTGCTCCAGAGTTAGGTTGTCCTTTTCCTTTTGTTAGATAGATTTTGTGTTAGTCCTTTTTATTAGTAGACTTAGAGATAGTAAAGGAATATTTATTGAATAAAACATTCTAGAAAATGTATATGGTCCAAGAAAAACCCCTCCCACTAATTCTTCTAATTTCTATGCAGGAAGCATTTTTAGAGGAAAATGTTTAGTTGCAACAATTGAGACTACAGTAAAATACCCTAAAGTTGAAGCTATTGTGCAATTTGAAAACATATCACAACAAGTAGCAGGAGAAGCAGTGGCGACTCAATCAGAAGAAGGAGTTGGAAAGGAAACAAAGGTAGTGGTAGAAGAGGTTGAATATGCAGTTGGACCAGTACACAAAGTATTGGAAGATTTAAATATCCCGACTAATCTAGTGGTTGAACTATCACCTAATGGGGAAACATCCCCTACTCCTATAGCCTATAAATTTTTGTTCGGAAATATGGCAGATGAAGAAGGGAATGAAAATAATGAGACAAATACATTTGGATTCTCGATACTGGACATTACCAAAAATGTTACCATGAAAAATATTATGTTATCATCACTGCCTCATTTTCACGGTATTTCATCAAAAGAACCTGATTCATTTCTATTTTAGTTTGACATATTATGTAGAATTTATAATTATAGAGACAATTCTAAAAAATTAAAACTATTTCCAGCAACACTAAAATACTCAACACTAAGATGGTTCATGAGTTTAGGGGAACATAGTATTTTTCCCTGAGATGACATGAAGGAAAATTTTCTCCAGAAGTATTGGGATTATTGTAGAAACAAATATGCTAGGAATGACATATTAAAAATGAAACAATATGAGGAGGAAATCCTGTAGGATTATCTGGAAAGTTTCCTCTATAACTACCAAAAGACCAAACAATTTTCCCTTGACACAACCACAATTAGGACATTTTTTTTAAAGGTGTAAGGGATGATTGTATAGAATTTCTAAACCTCATGAGCTCTGGGGATGTGTACCAATTTTTTTTTTTGAGATTTCCGAGTATTGTAAAAAGTACTACCGTAGTCAAGCCAAAACTGGGAAAAGCTTAAGAGACCCTGTAACCAGAATTGCCAAACCTACCTGTTGTGAGTGGGGAATCCCTCTATGGACTCGCACTTAGGGTTTTATCATGCATTCATAAAAGAACTAAATATTCCTACTTTTTACCGTCATCTCGGACCTAATCCCCATTATTCTTAAGCAAATACGTAGTTAAGAAGATCAAGTGAACATACCTTATTCGGGCATTTGATATCGACCCCTCTTCACACTTGGTCACTCTTTGACTGCAACTCTCCTCCTAAGACTAACCTGCATTCACAAAAGACAAAAAATGAACTCCACATGCATTTGATCTACAAATTAATGGGTTAGAGATTTAATCAACATGTACGCAATAAACAATGAAAACCTCGTATGGTGGGACGGAAAAAGTACTTATTTATTATCAACTTCACTAAAGAAACTTACAATGATGAAGTCGGCCACTGCTCCATGAACCTGGTCCCGGGATCCTCTTCAACTATCTTCCAACTGATTTTCTCTATACTTCTCTTTGCATAAGGATGGCTAAAGGTTGGGACAAGGGGAATTCTCAATTGGGTATAGTCTCTTTACTATGATTTTCCTCCTTTCAAATGGGACCCTTAATCCTTCTTTTATAGGCTAGAAGGAGCTAGGTGTTTGGTCGAATGAACGACCATGCATGGCCAAAAGGTTTAGTTAACTTGCCCAAAGCTATGTGTTCCATCAACAACTTTCCTTTTTCCATGCTTTTATAGGTACATGCGGGATTTATTGGAGTAGCTAGCATGTACACACGTGCAATAATGGAGCAGGTGTTGATACTGAGAGGGGGGTGAATCAGTATCAAGTACAATTTAAAACCTTTTTCAACTTATGATTAAACCATTCAACTATATCCAATGAGCAATGAACAATAGTATAAGAGTTACACCAATACACCATAATACACCATGCACAATATATGAGAAATAATCAATAGTTATTTTTCAAGGGAAGTAATGACTTCCAAAGGTAGCTACAACTTCCAAATGTAAAGGGAGGGATAAAAATCCAAGAGGAAGATACAATCCTCCAATATTAGGAGAGAGTTGAACTATCCATCCTTGCCCCTTCCTTCCACCCAAGAATATATGAGAGATAATAAAACTTTACATTAAATCATCACCATCAACCAATCATCACATAGAACCTGATAATGCTTCCTGAGACTTCTTCAATTTATGAAATAATTCAATTCTTGGAGTACTTTGATCTTGTAGATAATATTACTCAATGGATTCTCTGAAACCCCTCCAATTTTCACTGCTTGAATCCTACCCAAAAAGAGGTTATAGAAAGAATGGTAGACTTTATTCAATTCTGGTCTATTCAGAAGATCCAACTTGTACATCATGTCTCGCATGAAATATTTAACATCTGATTCTGAAACTCACACAAAAGAACCTAAAATATGTACTCTTTCCAATGGTAGTGGTCCCACTTCATTTGGATTCTTATGAAGATGTTATGATATTTTTATCCGAAACACCTGTTTATTGACTAGCTTCAGGACTGGTCACAAACCCTATATTCCACAGAGGGTATATTCATAATTATAGTGAATCAAGATCTGAAATTTTTACCAGAGGTACCTTGATATGTCTTCTCAATACCATATCGATTTCACCATCTGAATTTTTTTAGAAAACAAGTTATAGAAAAAATGGTAAGATGACCTGAAAATAACATACCTTAGAACACATCACCAAAAGACTTCATCCTCCCTTAAAATCTGGCCTTCTTTTCTTCTTATTACCTCTGAAATTTGACTTGTACCAAATGAATGTATAATGATGTTTATTTATACCATTTATGTCACTTCCTCTTAACATTAGGGCCGACCTGACACTTTCTTATTTTGTAATTCTTTTCTTTAATTATCTTTAGGGCCTACATGTACTTCCTTCTTCAATTCACTTTGTCATCTTCAAAAATTCATTTTTCCTCAACCATGAGGATCAACGTGACATGCCACATACCACCGGAAAAAAAATAATGTATACTATCCATCCATGGGTGTTGTATCTTCATGTGCATTTTCCTTCGTGTCCAAATACCTTCATCAATCTTGTGGTCCAAAACCCATGACCAGGGTTGACATCAATGACAACAACCAATCTTCTAACAATATCCCCCTTGTCATTGATGGAAAAACTCATGCTCCCCCTATAATCATGATCCCAATTTATCTCCCCCTTTGACATCAATGGAAAAGGGTATGGCTTCTCCCCTTGAGTTTAATGGCAAAAGGTAACCTTCTTCTTTGGGGCTTCTCCCCCTAAACATGTGGCACTAAATAATACTTCATCCTTGTTTTTGGTCTTTGGGATTTTTTCTTCCTTGGAATCCTTTTATGTGGCTTTTGTCTTCTCTCTCTTCTTCATGTCTAGGATGTATATGTTGTTCAGTCTTCTTGTTGCAGTTGCAACCAATCTTCCTGAGTTATTTTATCCGATTTTTCATTTTCAGGAACCAAACGTAAGAGTTTATCCTTGATCACACATTTTACTAACACTAAGTAGATTATGATTCAAGTCTTCAACCAATAGAACATTCTTTGCTTTTACATTTTTGCTTCCAATATCTACTACACCTTCTCCAAGTATTTTGGCAGATGAGTCATCTCCAAATGCAACATTGCCACCCTTTCTCTTCAAGCTGATGAATTTGTATTGATCCATGGTCATGTGTGAAGAAAATCCATTGTCTATGTACCATTCATATTATTCTTTACATTTTTCAGCAGTCAATGCTATTCAACAATCTTCATTGTTTGGAATCTCTTTCCTTCTCCATACTGTGGTTGGCATAGGGACATCTTCATTCATATATTTGCAATCTCATGCTTTGTGACCAAGATAATTACATTTGTAGCATGCAATATTTTTTTCCATCAATGGGGAAATGAATTATAACTTCTGTTGACAAATCCATGATTATTTCCATATCTTCTATTTACACCATTCATGTTTCTTGTGTATTTGTTCCTTTCATTGATTCTGCAATTAATTGACTTTTGTCCAAAATTTTTGCAAGTATAACAATGACCAAGAAATAAATTTTCATACCTGGGAGTAAGTGACCTTCTTTGTGATGTAGTCCATCTTGGTTCATGATCTACTCTTCTGTAGTTTCCTTCATACTGATTGAAGCTTCTTTGATTCCTGAAGGTAGGAGGTCTTCTTGGATATTCATCTCTTTTGTAATCATTCCTTCTTTCTGGTATCCTGGTCCACTTCTTATCAATTTTCTGTGTAGCTCTTTCTTCAACCTTCTAGTTGGTATTTTCATCTTCTTTGTATGAAGTTTCACCCATGCATCCAAGATGTGTTAATTATTTTGGCACTTGAGATTTTCTTAAGCTATTCCTCAATGAGACAACTTCTTGTTCAAGTTTCTCACAATCTTCTTCTTTCTTCTTCATTTGGACATTCCTTACTTCTCCTATTCTTCTTTCTTCTTCGAGTAGAGTTTTAAAGGAAATGGTTTCTTTTCTTAGTTTCTCAAAGTCTTCTATTTGTTTCTTCATTATTACAACTATATTTTCACAACTAACCAATTCACTTCTTAGTTTTCTTTGTGTGTCTTTGAGCTTGCTATTTTCAATCTCAACATGCTTCAATTTTTTAAGACTCTCATCTTCTTGTTGAATAATTTTTTCTTCATGATTTTCTTTTTCTTCATTGGAATTTTCTTCTTCAGTGTCATTTCTTTCAATCCTTGGATGAGGACACTCAAATTCAACATGACCTACTCCTTCACAATTAAAGAAAAAGAACTGACCTCTATTTTCTTCTTTGAAATCTGAGATGTTGTAATTTGCTTCAACTTCTTCTTCTTCTTCTTCTTCTACATATTCCCTTACATAAAGGTCTTGTAGCTTGTCCCAGATATCTTTTGATGATGCACATGATCCTACCTTGGATTTCACTGAATTTGTGAATCCATCCAGGATGGTATCTATTGCCAATTTGTTGTTCCTTTTTTCTTCCTTCTGAGCTGTAGTCTTTGGTTTCTTCAAAGCATTGTATCCTGAAGCAATTGAGAACCAAACATCTGCCCCAAGAGCTTTCAAGTAAGTTTCCATTCTATTACTCCAGTATTCAAAATTTCTTCCATCAAATGGTGGAATCCCATTTGGAATTTTGTCTTCCATTTCTTCTTAAGATCTTCCTTCCAGTGGTTAAATTGTACTGAAGGTAACCTGCTTTGATACCAGTTGTTGATACCGAGAGGGGGGTGAATCAGTATCAAGTAAAATTTAAAACCTTTTTCAACTTATGCTTAAACCATTCAACTATATCTAATGAGAAATGAACAATAGTATAAGAGCTACACCAATACACCATTCACAATATATGAGAAATAATCACTAGTTATTGTTCAAGGGAAGTAATAACTTCCAAAGGTAGCTACAACTTCCAAATGTAAAGGGAGGGATAAAACTCCAAGAGGAAGATACAATCCTCCAATATCAAGAGAGAGTTTAACTCTCCATCCTTGCCCCTTCCTTCCACCCAAGAATATATCAGAGATAATAAAACTTTACATTAAATCATCACCATCAACCAATCATCACATAGAACCTGATAATGCTTCCTAAGACTTCTTCAATTTTTGAAATTATTCAATTCTTGGAGTAATATGATCCTGTAGATAATATTACTCAATGTATTCTATGAAAATCGTCCAATTTTCACTCCTTGAATCCTCCCCAAAAGAGATTATAGAAAGAATGGTATACTTTATTCAATTCTGGTCTATTTAGAATACCCAACTTGTACATCATGCCCCACACTCACTATTTAACATACGATTCTGAAACTGGCACACAAAAAATAGAGTTCGTACTCTTTCCAATGGAAGTGGTCCCACTTCATTTGTATTCTTTATAAAGAAGTTGTGACAGTTTTATCCGGAACACCTGTTTATTGACTAGCTTCAGGACTGGTCACAAACCCTATCTTCCACAGAGTGTATCTTCATAATTATAGTGAATCAAGAGATGAAATTTTTACCAGAGGTACCTTGATATGTCGTCTCAATACCATAGCAATTTGACCATCTGAATCGTTCTAAAAAAAATTTTATAGTAAAAATGGTAAGATGACCTGAATATAACATACCTTAGAACACATCACCAAAATACTTGATCCTCCCTTGAAATCCAGCCTTCTTTTCTTCTTATTACCTATGAAATTTGACTTGTATATTCAAATGAATGTATAATGATGTTTATTTATACCATTTATGTCACTTCCTTTTAACATTAGGGCCGACCTGACACTTTATTATTTTGTAATTCTTTTCTTTAATTCTCTTTAGGGCCTACATGTACTTCCTTCTTCAATTCACTTTGTCATCTTCAAAAATTCATTTCTCCTCAACCATTAGGATCCATGTGACATGCCACATACCACCGGAAACAACATGATGTATACTATCCATCCATGGGTGTTGTATCTACATGTGCATTTTCCTTCATGTCCAAATACCTTCATCAATCTTGTGGTCCAAAACCCATGACTAGGGTTGACATCAATGACAACAACCAATCTTCCAACAACAGGGTGCGTGGGCCTTTATAAAGGGGTTTTTTTAAGAAGAGTTTTTCAATACTGGCTTGGCAAAGAAGGCATATGGGATGGCTTGATGTCAGGTAAGTATGTCTGGTGAAAATTAGATTTATGACAGATGCCCCCTAATGTGTGAGGTCAGAAGAACATCTGATGGAAAAAATACATTACCAATCTTTATCAACGTACCAAAACGGTGAGCCCAAGGAACAAAAATCAGGAGGTGCCATCTGCAAAATAACATTTGTCTCAACAAGGCGGGCATACACATGCTCAGGATGAAATAAAATCATGGCTACCAAACAAATACACTTTAGATCCATGTCATATAACTATATAAAGTTTAGCTATGAGAAATACACAACGGATCTACATCTCAAAATCAAAAATATATACATGTATAATATCCATGTTCTTGAAGATGATAAGGGCCGATGGCTAGATATGAGGTCTTTATAGCTCGAGAAACAACTTCAAAATCTTCAAAACTTGGGTAGGAGTGTAATATGAGTGTATGACTTCACTACCCAGAGGTCTTCGACGAATCGTCGGTCATGGACTAGAGAATCTTGATGATCAGACTGGAGGCTTCATTGATTTTGAACAAAGACTTGATTGGACTTTCGGGATGAAAGAGCATGGGGGAAAGAGACAAATTGTAGAGGGGCCGACTTAGGCTTGGAAAAAATTCCCTTGGACAACAACATGAAAAATGATGAGACTCAGGAATCACGACATTAACATAAGTTCACGAGGCAGGAGGCAACGCAAACTCTCCATATGTATGGAAAAATAACCAAATGGAGGAGGACACAACTCAATGTAGTGAGAACAACTTCCTAAGTTCATATTAAATCCCAGGGCTTGACGAACAAATGGAAGGATTTGCTTTATCCAAGGGAGAATCATTATGATGCCAATACAAAGAAAATACTTTTCCCTTCCTCTTTTTGGGGTATATTTGATTTTTTTTGTCTTTTTCAATAATTTTGGAAAAAGAATAAAAGAATGTTACATTACAAAGGAGGAATGAGTGTCGCAAACATACGAGTTCGAGGCGCAAAGACAAGACTGGTTTTCAAAGCAAGGACACTCGGGAAAAATCCTTCCTGGGGCCAAAGGTGTCAAGACGTAGAGGCAAAGTGCTACAGAGCTTGTGTATAAGGCATGCTTCAAATCATTTAGTTTAGAGCAACATGGAGCCGAAATTAGACCAAAGACGCATGTATGCAAACATAGTTAACAAAACACACAATTGTAACGTCCTTCAATGTAAGTTTAATGAGCCCAGAGAAGGTAAGCTCGATGGTTTTTCATATTTAGAGAGTCTGAAAAACGTAAAAGGAGACTCCAATGGGGTACATTTTTTGAAGGAAGTATAATCAGTTCGAAAAAGGGGTAAACTAGCACCGACAAGATGTCTATTCAAAACCATTTTAACGAGTGTGATAAAGACAAGATCACTCGGCCATTTTTTCATTTTTAAGGAGTCTGAAAAAATATTATCTATGGACTTCGTCAGGAATGTTCTTCTGGACCATTTTAATGAGTGTGAAAGAATAAGGTCACTCGATGATCTTTTCGATTGTAGGGAGTCTGAAAAGAGCTTAACTATGGACTCTGTGGGGGTTCCTTTTTCATAAATTTAGTCCCTCAGGCTCGAAAAAGGGTTAAAATTATACATGAGAATATTATTCTAGAGATCTGAGGCCTCTAGAGTATACCACTATTCGTATAGTTGACCGTCCAGACCAAAAAAGGGTTAAACTACTGCCAGACAGACGTGACTTCAAATTCTAGTTTAGAGAGCGTGAAAGGCCACAAGATCACTCGATAATATTTTCATGTTTAGAGGGTTTAAAAAGGGCTTAAAAGAAGACCCGTTATGTTTTGGGGAGTCCCGAGGGTGAGGTCAAGAGTGATAAGGAATCATGAAAATGAGACTCAAACTCGTAATCAGAGAAAATCTAAAAAGGACTCCCGAGCCTATATTCGTTAGTGACAACATGGACACCATCATGCAACCAGGATCTACCTAGGGAATCCATTTTAGGCTTGGCTCTACCACCAAATTATGAAACCTCTAAAGCAGTACAGAGGGTTCCGTGTCACAACTCGGTGGGATCGATCCTATGGAAAAGAGAAAAAGACAACGAGAGGAAGAAAGTGGAGGTGGAATCCTGACTTAAATGCAACGATTCAGAGAAAATGAATTTTTACCAAAGGACCGTCAAAACACCTCAACTCAATTTTTTTTCCAAATACCCAAAGTAATACTTCTCGTGATCATCCAAAGAAAAACTCTTGAACCATATTAAATGATTTTTAGTTTAGAAAAGATGACAAAAGGATCTGAAAATTGACAAAAAAGGGCCCAAAACCTCTATAAATAGAAGCTGGCAGCTCATTATCACCATTGTTAATTCAGGAATTGACTAAAAGCCAAAACTTCCCCTTTGTGAAAATAATTGATTTTGAGAGCTTCAGTGGATGAAACAACCATCTGCTTGGACCAAGTAAGTATAAACTCTCTCCTCTTGCAATTTAAATATTTCTTTGTGCATTTAGTTTCATTTTTTTGGGGGGGGCGTCGACCCTCAAAAGGTTGACCCTAGGTTCATGCGGGTTGTCCTATGACAGCCCGCGTGTACACTCAGACAAAGGAAAAACTGCATGCGTGTACACGTGTCTGTCATCATTACAACCTGCATGGACCCTTTATTTAATGGAAACAACTAAAAAAAGAAAGGGTTAACCCTCTTAAACTTGGTTTAATCTCCTAGGAACATGAAAATATGTAATATAATCAAAGCTTCGTTCTAAGAGACGTACCCTAAGGAATCATTGGTGTAAAGTAGGATCATGAACACGGTAGACTCTATTGAACTGAGACACAACCAGTTGAGCATCTAAATATACCTGGAGATGAGAAATACCAAATGATAGGGTGTCACAAATAAACTCAATAATTGTGTTGTATTCAGTGACATTGTTTGTGGTGTCGCCTAAACATATACCTCTTGAAGATAATAATTGGCCCTGAAGTGTAAAAATTACCCAAGCTGCGGAGGCAAGCCTCCAAGTGTGTTGGCTAGCATCGTCTGTGTACCCAATGAACACCTCTGATTCACTCGACATGTACCACAGTGACAAAAGATAACATAAAAAATGACACGTCCATAAAAAAAAAAAAAACCAGAAAGTAATAGTACAAAGACTATACATATGTTACAAAAAGTTACCCAAGGTGACCTAACTATGAGTAATACTTCTTGCGACTAGAGCCCATTTCTAGGCTCTGCCAAAGCATTTCCCTCAAAGTCTACTAGACGATAAGCGCCCTTTTTTAGAATCTCTTTTACAATGAAAGATCTGAACCACATGGGCTTGAATTTTCCTGCCCCTAGGGAGTCCTTATCCTAGTCATAGACCAGGGCAAGGTCACTTTTAGAGAAAATCCGAGGATGAACGAACCGATCATACTAACACTTGAATTTTTGTTTGTGAGCCTTTTTGTCTAGGGCCGCATCACGACGTTGCTCATTGAGCCGCTCAAGGTATAATAACCTCTCTTCAAGTGGAGAAGTGTCTGGCAGTAACTGTACTACCAACTTTAGGGACGGGATATGACATTTTATAGGCAAGACTGCTTCCAGCCCATAAACGAGTTGAAAAGGTGAGAAACCGGTTGCAGTCTTAATAGACGTTCGGTAAGCCCATAATGTCGAGTATAACATTAAATGCCAATTTTCCTTGGCCAAATTTATCGTTCGTTGTAGGATGGTCTTAAGAGATTTATTTACAGCTTCTACCTGACCATTCGCTTGCGGGTAGTAGGGTGACGAATGTTCTTACCACAACCCAATATTTGACGTTAATTTGGTCATCATTTGGTTCTGAAAGTTACTTCCATGGTCAGTGACAATATCTCTCAAGACTCTGAACCTTGCGATTATCTGGTTGAACAAAAAGAGAGCTGCAATCTCTCCATCATATTTAAATGTTGGCATAGCTTCAAACCACTTCGTGAAGTAATCTACAGCTACAATGATATAATGATGCCCCCTTGCTAAAGGAGAGTTGCATCATGCATGTAGTGTAATTAATTCCCCACTTGGTGAAGGGACCAACTGTGATGACATGAAACATGGGAGCGGGATGTACCTTCATATTCTAAGAGAAGATCTGACATGGGTGGCACTTCTTGACCGATTCAATACAATCTTTGATTAGTGTCGGCCAAAAGTAACCCGCTTGTAAAATATTTTGGGTTGTTTCCAACCCAGAAAAATGACCACCACATGCTTCAATATGGAAATCGTTAAGCATGATTTATGCTTCTTCATGAGTGAGGCATCGGTGAAGAACGCAATCTACACCTCGATGATAGAGAGTGTCCTCAAGGATGAGATAATTCTTGGCCTGATGACGTATACGACGATGTTCATCATGAGAAGCAGAGGCATGGCACTTTAAAGTATGGATATAGACAAGAATATATCCATACCAGGGGTATGAAGATGCTATTAGGAAAATATCTCCTCGAATAGGTGATTCTTCGGGCATAACAGCACCTGACTCGACCGAAAGTTTCTAGATAAGTTCTGCGAAGACCAGTGACTTTTTTGATTTCGTCGAAATGAAATCTAAGTCAAACTCTTGGAGGACGACTATCCATCTACTAATCTTTATGCCGATTACTTGTCGTGTCAACACATATTGAAGCAGATTCACAACGACAATGACGGTGGTCTTGCAAAATAGAATGCAATGAAGGAATTGTTGGATAGCATGGACTGCTGCCAATGCAAGTTTTTTGATATGAGAATAATTGAGTTCCAGTCTAATGAGGCCTCAACTCAGGTAATAGATCACATATTCTAAGAGAAAATCATCTTCCTGAACTAAGACCATGATGATGGTTGACTTTGCTGCATCCAAGAATAATAATAAATCTTTGTTATAATTGGGTGGCCGAAGCAGAGGGGCAGTTGTGAGGGCATGTTTCAACTCTTCGAAGGAGTGTTGAGCGACATCGTCCCAATGAAAAGGAACGTTTTTCTTCAATAAGCGCATAAATCCCTTTGTGATCTCGGCATAGTTGGCGATGAAACACCTCAAAAATTTTTCCTTTCCTTGTAGACTCTCAAGTTGAAGGATTGTGTGTGGGGGAGGAAACTGAACTATTGCCACAACCTTGAGAGGATCGACCATGATCCCTGTTGTTGACACTATGAAACCTAAAAAATGCCCTGATGTTATGAAAAATATGCACTTGTTTGGATTCAAGAGAATCTAGAAGTAGCGACATCGCTCACAGATAAGTCAGAGGTGTGTGGGATGATCCGTTCTCTTGTGATATCGTGATGATAAATCATATAAATAGGCTTCAACTATATGCTTGAGATCATGGAAAGCAAAAGACATGGCCCATTGGAAGGTAGCTCCAGCATTTTTGAGACCAAAAGGCATCTTATGATAGAAAAATGTACCTCATGGATAGATGAAATTTGTTTTATGTTGGTCCTTAGGTTTGATCTGTATCTGATTATATCCCAAAAAACCATCCATGAAAGAAAATTTCTCGCAACTAGCGCATTCATCAACTATCTGGTCAATGAATGGTGTGGGAAAATTATCTTTTGGATAGGCTTTGTTCAAATCATGGAATTTCGTACATACGTGAATAATTCCTTGTTTCTTGTTGACCGACACAGGATTTGACACCCATTGGGTCAAATGGATAGGATAGATAAAACCTTCTTTGAAAAATTTCTCTACTTCCACCTTAATAATTGCTGCTTTCCTAGGATTAACAGGATGAAGCTTCTACCGAACTGGATTGGCATCTGGATAAGTTGTGATCTCATGTTCGACTATTTTTGGATCAATGCCTAGCATTTCCTCATAAGACCAGGAAAAAATATCGTGAAATTCTTTAAATAAGTCTGTGTAAATTTGAATCTCTTCGGGGGAACAATTAGCTCTGACGAAAACATTCTCCACGATGCCAGGGGTTATGGAGATATTAATCGGTATAGTTTCAGCAATAGTTTCCATATTACCCTTGACATAAACCTCATGTGTAGCTAAGGTATTGATAGGACAAGACCTATCTCTAGTCATAGTCAAGGTGAATTCCCCTGCTTCGATTCTTCTTAACTTTGGGAGGAAGTATGATCTGTGATGGAGATTGTCCTAGGGTTTGTCCGGACTAATCATTGCTTCAATGATTTATTCATCTGAGGGAAAGACTAAGTCTAATGAATTAGTACTAGCGAGGGAACCGTGAGCCCAAATAGGCTCTGGGATCAGATCTAACCCTTGTTCCAAAGTCATATCAGTGTCGGTTGAAACTGGCTGGACCAAAGAGTACACTACTTATGCCGCAGACAAGGGCATGGACATACCATGGTGCCCTGTCCCTTCCATAGTTGTTGATGGGGAAGGAATAATCCACAGATCATTGAAGTAAGTCGTGCGAAACAATGAAACTTGGAAAATCTCAACCTTTTGGTGGTCTAATACGAACTTAACATCGCCTTGAGGAGGCGGGTAATCGAAAGTAACAATCAAATATGGGCACAAACCAACCCCTACGTTGATGATGCCCCATTGGGGATTGTCAATCATTGGGACCGCAGATGCCCCCAATGAAGGGTCAGGTCTGGAGAAGGACAATTGATCAATGGTCATGATCCAACCCTCATGTGGAAACAACAAGACCCAGAAAATTGTAGCAACCACTGCTTGCATGGAATAGCTCCAATTCCTACCTAACAAGAGATTGTAGTCGAGGGATGCGTCGACTACTTCTACCTCGACGCAAATGGTCTTCCCTCCTAACTGCACAGGGAAATAGGGGATGATTCCATGTGTTCAGAATGAATGACTGTCGAAAGAGGTAAGAAGAGTAGGTGACGGAGACAAAACGGGTTGGCCAATGGCCTTCCAACATGCCAATGAAATGACGCATGTCGAGGCACCCTCATCAACCACCGTGTGGAAAATGTTTCGAGTAAACGTTTTCATGGGGTAAGCCACTACTATATGAAATGCTATGTGGTAATGGATATGAGTTTTTAATTCGATTATATCCAGCATGATTGTACCCGGATTACAAGTCTCGGAAGATCCTAAGGTGGCTAACAAAGCTTTCCTCTAGGAAGGGCAGCTCTGAAGGACCTCCAAAGCAGATATCGCACAAGGGGTTTGAGATAAATCCTCCACCATAAAATATTTCTGGGTGGCCCTTGCATTTGGGTTGTGAGAAGCTTTCTTGAATACACCTTTTGGGATGTGTATCATTGTTTTTCCCAATGTCTTCTTGATCTAGAGAGGAAAAGATGGGATTTCATCTTCTTTTCCTGTCTCAGAGGTGCTTGGCTTACTGTATTCATGTTCTCTAGTCGATATAAAAGAATCACCTTTCATCATATACACATTTGCATATGCAGGATTGTTCGAAGATGGAGGGGGTCCTTAAATTCCCCCTTCCACACTTGTAGAGGCTTGGCTTAGGTTTTTCCCATGTTGGAATGGATTCGTTAACACAACAAGCTTCTACCGTGAAACAAACTTTTGGGCCTCTGCAAACCGAGGGCATTGGTGGGTCGAGTGGTCTTTCGCGCATAGGTTACATGGATATTTCACCTTCCATTTCTCAGTGTTTCCCCCGCTAGCATTATTAGTAGGTTTCTTATCCCCCTTATCCTTCTTACGTTTTTTTTTCTTTCCATCAGGCTACTGGGTGGCCTTCGGATTTGTTGATTGCACACTATGTACATTCGATGTTTTGGTAGGGGGGACAGCCAAAACAGTAGTTTGGCTGGCCGTTGTGTGTTGTATAGATAATTGTTGCAATTGTTTTGTCAGTTGTTCAATGGGATTAGTTTGTGTTGAACCTACAATACTATCGGCCTATGGTCCAGCTCTCTATCTTGTATTATCAAGTATGGATCATGGTGCATCTAGAAAAATATCATATAGTAAACCAAATGAGAATAAATGAGCTCAATCTGTTGAGATTTCATGATGGCATCTTCTTCATAAAACATTCCTGACATTGTGACGTCTTTGGATAGTTGGGGGACCAAAGACTTAAGGAACCACTCAAGAAGGAATGTCGGTGGTACTGGTACCTTAATCAAACTCTTCCGGCATATCCATTCTTGGATGTGATCATAGATATGGTCCACTTTTGTCTGTTCGAAATTGGACAACAATTTTGTTTTGGTGTCGTATCTCACAGGTAATTGGAAATGGTTTAGGAATGCCATTACCAATTTGCCGAAGGAAGAATATATCGAGCGGTCAAGCTCGATGTACCATTTTGCAACACTCCCAATGAGAGTGCGTTGAAACAATCACAATTGTATGGAGTCGTCTTTCAATGAATTAGATGAGAACCAAAGATGGAAGGTGGTTACATGATCCCCTGGATCTTTGTTAGGATTGGCTTCGAAATTTGGTATGCACGAAGGCAATTTCGTCGGCATAGTGGGCCAATGTGGATCATGACAGATGGGTTCATTCAACAACCTTGTCAAATCTGGAAAATGTAAGGTTGCCAAGAAAGGTAGTTTTGGTTTTTGTTGATGATAACCATGGAAAAAGGGGCCTGGAGTTTGACTGGCACCAGGTTGTTAGGAAAAGTTGGGTTGTTGGCCGAGGTTCTGGTGAAAACCATGGCCATGAACAACGTATTGATTTTTCATTTGAGGAGACATCATCGATTGATTCCTGAAATAGGACGTAGATGGTTGGGTGTGCATTACATTAGGAGGAATTTGGGAAGGGTCGACCCATGCCAATCCTATGGGCATAGGTATTTTACCTTGCCCAGGTTTCCATTGTTTGTGAAAATAATTTCCCCAGATCAACATTCCTGATGAGGGAACTGATCCTTGCCAAGAATTCCAAGGTCCTAATGCAGAAGAAGTTCTTGGGTTTTCCCCTTGTGCAAGAATAACACCCTACATAGGATTAGGTTGGCCATAACTGGGGTTGCCTCTGGTCGGGAAAGAGGCTGATGAGAAAAAATTGTTACAAAAATCACTGAACAAATAAAATGGTGTCAACCCTACTGACATACTATGATAAGGTGGTCCTTGACTCCCTACTCCAAGTGAACTATGGTGTGTGTTTGGCCCGACGGATTTCTAGTGGGTACCACTGAGAGAAGGGGATGAAGGAGGTATATGAACTCCCCTATAAGGGAAAGCGTTAAAGGGAGTTGAAGTGCCCCCCATGGGTCCTTGCAGAGGAGCGTTAGAGCTCCCTTCCCCCAGACCTAAAGTCTGCAAAGTGGAGTAGGATAGTATAGGGCTTGTACCTGAGCTAGGCATCCCATATGAGAATAGAGGGCATGTCGCACTCTGTGTGAAAGGAGTAGTGGCCATCACCAAAGATGGGATCAAACCACTACTCGAGGTAGAGGCAGTGGAGACCATGGAGGCTCGAACTAGCGATGGTGGGTTAGGAGGTGGAACACCCCCTGTGGTGACAGTCGTAGTGGGAATAAAGGAATTCCCAGAAGAAGTGGTAGAATTTGCTTCCATTAATGTCTGCTTTAAAGGTTTTGAAAGGTCCCTCAATAGAGGTTGGTCAGGCGTGGTTTCCTGTGACCCGGTCTCTTCAAAAGACCCTTGTTGGTCTAGCTTTTGCCTTGGCGGTGGTGGGGGTGGCTCTAATGTAACCGGTGGAAGGACAATAAGCCTTCGTGAACAGTGGAGCTCGTGATCCTCCACTGTGTGAGAAGATGAAAGACACACTAGGGAATTCTATTCATTCAAAAAAAACACACTCTAGAAAAAATGTCCCTACAAGATAAAACAAGCAAACACTAAACTAGTTGGAAGAACAGTTACAACAACCAACACTAGAGAAAATTACTGGTGCAAGTGCAACTCGAACATGGAAGAACCCTCCAGGTATACTCTACAAAGTGTGGCCCGATGTCTATCCTAGGTACCGTGGTATACCCCCACAGTCATCTGTGTATGTCTCTAAAAACGTTAGGAAACTAAGTTGCCAGTGCGCGAACAGTCACCAGGAGGGTACAGTCGACAGTCGGGTAGACCACAATGAGAAGGGTATCGAGCCTGAAACCTGTCAAGGGTATCAAAAGCAAGTGGTTTGGAAGACAAATGAGGACCTCGAATGGATTCAAGACCCACGAAGATCCATGGCAAATGCAATCGACAGAATCCCAAGACAAGCCCTCTATATGTGTTCTCCACTACGCTTGGTTCGGCTTTGGAGGGGTTATCTCTGCTACCTTTCCTCATGCGACCTCATGTTTATCCCTTGTGTTAGAGGGGGGTCCTGAATAAATTTCATGATAGTGGACTTTTAACACTCCCTAGCTCAGACTCCAATGTTTGATTTAATGGCCTTGAATAATTTCCTCTCCAACCTAATTCAAGGCCCTAACCCTAAACTAGTTGGTTGACCCTACAAACATAAAAAAGTCTAATTAATTTCAGATTTAGCGTTAATTTTTATGGCTTGTCTTAAGTCAAATGTTATGAAAGTGAAACTAGTGATGTTTTGAGAGACGAAAAGAAAGATAAGCATAAAGCTGGAAACAAAACATTTCTTGACAACTTCAGATTTGCTCTTTTAAATTCTTTAACCAACTTTTCAAAATAAAATTTTCTAAGATCTTTGAACAACAAACTCAAAACAGGATTTCACTCAACTACGAGCTACTTATCGTCTAAGTAAACCATCAAGAACTTATGAAAGAAAAGACTTTTCCTGGTTACTAATGCAAACCAACAACTATTTAATCAAACAAAGAAATAAAATATTTTTTTATTTGAATGCTCACAAAGAAAAAGGAAAAATATCAACAAGTAAAGACCACGAAAACTTCTGGCCTAAGTGCAGATCACAAAGAGTCACTCTAAAAATAACACACAAGCAGATTAAAAAGGACTCTCACACTTGTCTAAAAACCCTATGAAAGGAAAAATTTGAGGAAACTTCTTAATGAAAAAGGAAGCTATTGATGTGATCAAACCTAAGCTACTGACTGCTATGACAGAGACCAAAAAACCTGAGAGGGATAAAATCTTTACAAAGAAAAGGATGACTGCCTCTCCTTAAACAAAAATTTTCTCAACATGCATGTTGCTGACAGTTCAACAGCCAGCGTGTGCACTTGAGTTGTGTAAAGTCAGGGCATGTGCAAACCTTATGCAGGCCGTGTGTACTTCTAAAACTCTAAAAAATTAAAAGACAAACAATCAGGGACTGGAAGAGACTACTGGTATTGAGGACCAGAATCTTTTGAAGACTCAGAGACTCACTTTGACAGAAAAAAGAAAACAATTCAAAAAACATTTCATAGAACAAACCAATCTGAGGTGGAACCTAAGCTATAAATTGCAAACAACAAAGACTAGAATGAGTTCCAGAAAACCCCTGAGAAGGATTACTTCTAATAGGGGAGATGATGATTGCCTCCCTAATAGACATTTTATGAAATTATACACGTGACTGACACTTCCTTAGCTAGCGTGTACACATGGTCTGTGTGAAGGTAGGGCGCAGGTACATGTGTGCAGACCTTATACAGGCCGCATGTACCTCTGTGGGTCTCATAAAAAAAATGCAGTCAAGCAAATAAACAAAGATAACTGGTATGGAAGACCAAAATCTCTATTATCTCAAACTTTTACAGAAACTTTAAAAACAAGGAATGAAACCAATTTTTAAAAATACCCAAGAAAAAATATTCCCAGAAACCCTAGAGATTCCCAATATGGTCACCAATTCTGTTGTGAGTGGGAAATCCCTCTACAGACTAGCAGTTAGGGTTTTATCATGCATGCAAAAAAGACCTAAATATTCCTACTTTTTACCGTCATCTCGAACCTAATCCCCATTATTCTTAAGCAAATACGTAGTTAAGAAGATCAAGTGAACATACCTTATTTCGGGTGTTTGATATCAATCCCTCTTCACGCTTGGTCTCTCTTTGACTGCAACTCTCCTCCCAAGGCTGACCTGCATTCAAAAAAGACAAACAATGTACCCCACATGCATTTGATCTAAAGATTAATGGGTTAGAGATTTAATCAACATGCATGCAATAAACAATGAAAACCTCATATGGTGGGACGGGAAAAGTACTTCTTTATTGTTAACTTCACTAAATTAATTTACAATGATGAAGTTGGCCACTGCTCCACAAACCTGGTCCCGAGCTCCTCTTCAACTGTCCTCCAACTGCTTTTCTCTATACTTCTCTTTGCATAAGGATGGCTAAAGGTTGGGACAAGGGGAATGCTCAATTGGGTATAGTCTCTTTACTATGATTTTCCTCCTTTCAAATGGGACCCTTACTCCTTTTATAGGCTAGAAGGAGCCAGGTATTTGGTTGAATGACTGGCCATGCATGGCTGAAAGGTTTAGTTAACTTGCCCAAAGTTGTGTGTTCCATCATCAACTTTCCTTTTTTCCTTGCTTTTGTAGGTACACATGTGCTATATTGGAGCAGCTAGCATGGACACACATGCAGTAATGGAGCAGGGCACATGGGCCTTTATAAAGGTTTTTTTTAAGAAGAGTTGTTTAGTACTAGCTTGGCAAAGAAGGCATATGGGATGGTATGATGTCAGGTAAGTATGTCTGGTGCAAATTAGAGTTATAACACTACCACAAGAGGTGTCACAAGAATGAAACTAGGAAATATGCTAGAGAAATTCAAAACATATATCCTAAACAGAATCATCACCCAATTGGATACCCTCAAAATCAAAAGGAAACAAGAGGAAGAAAAAAATGTTTTGGCAATTTTCCATCCTCGATGTAGGAAGAAACATCCTCAGAATGAGTGCCCTTTTAATGTCATAGAAGTTTGTGGAATTTGTACGGGGGATAATCCTATTGAGAGGCTCCATTCATTTCTTGGACTTTAGGCTATCTATAAGGAAGGAGTAGAACCCCAAGACACATCATATTCCCCTAGGATACTATGGAGGAAACAAAACCCTAACATGTTCCTAGATCCCTCCATGCAATATCCACAACAACAATGGGTCCCTTTGATGCCTAATTTCTAGTGGAAACCTAAGAAACCCAAAGGCCATCCTTGGAAATAGGTATGGAGGGAAAATGCCTATGGAAATTCCCCTTTTCATCCATTACAAACACCATCTTATCCTACATACCCACAATATCCTTATAACATCTCTCAATGTTTTCTAGGATTTAATGCAACTTCACTATATCCACCTCCTTAACTACAACAAAAACTTAAATTTCCCATGAATATGAACCAGAAATAACAAATGAAAGCACCACTTAATCCAAAGCCTCCTTGTCCTACCCCAATTATTATATATCCCATTGCAAACCATAATAATAGACGTACTCAACCTATACAAAATATTGAATTGCAGACCTTCCCAACTTATGTAATTACCTCGGCTCCATTAAATGAGATTCAATTGAGGTCTAGGAGGATATTAAATAAAACAATCCCTACGGTGGTCATAAACAAAGAACAATCATAAAATCAACCAAATGAAGAAGACTTTGTTCCTGAAGTAGACACAATGTTTTCTTTCAGAATCTCCTACCTAGCTTCTTTGAATATCTCTTTCTCTTTGTGCATATCAAACTTTTGTTCAGATGTTCTATTCTTCTTGACCCACTGGTAATGATATTTATCCTTATTTGTTGCATCTTCTTCTATCTTGGTTCCACCTCTAGTAACTATGTTAGTCTTCTTCCCATCATCTTCTCTATTTTCTACAACAATCTATTGGATATTCTGGTTGTTCTGATTCCTCTTATCCTATATCTTTGTTAACAGTGTGGGATAGTCTTATGTTTCATGGTCTGCTACGTGATAATACATACATGTCGCAGGGGGTTGTGGACAATCTCTAGCATAGTGTCCAGGTTTCTAATAGTTATGGCACAATACTGGTCCTCGACCTCCTCCAAAGCCTCTTCCTCCATGACCTCCTCCTCTGAAGCCTCCTTTGTTTCCTTGTTTATCTCCACGTGGTGTATTATACTGCGATCCTTGATTGTACTAAGGTTGCACATTATTGTACTATGGTGGTGATGCGCACTGTTGTGCATTATTATATTGTGGTGGTGCTCCAAACTGTTGTGTATTTTTTTACTGCGGTTGTGGCTGAAACTATTGTGCGATATTATACTGTGGCTTCTGCTCATTGTTATACTATGGATGTTGTGTAGGTTGTCTTGTTATATGTTCATCCTATGCCCTATATGTATCTAAAATCCTCTCTTTCATCATCTCCAAAGTTCTGCAGTCCTTGTCTTCATGTCCAACTGACTTACAAAAATTACAATATGTACTCTTTGGTATTGTATGATACTTATGCATTAGGGGGAAATGATAATGATCATTCCAATGTGTTTTACAAATCTCACACCATGGTCCTCATTAATATAAATGGTTTGACATACCCACTCCAATATACTGCACAAATATTGGACACTTATTCTTATGATGGCCTTCTATCCTGCACATTGTACACCATATGTCTTCCCTTTTCTCCTTACCTTTATTCTGATTTAACTAAAATTTCAAGTTATTTAGTTCTTTCCTTAGCTCTTCCACAACTGGATCTATCTACTTATACTGGTTTTCCTCTACTTATAAGGCTGCTTGCAGATCTTCAACCCGACATTGGAATTTTTGTTGCCTCAAAGGATACTTCAAGTGTGGCAATAAAGAGTTATCAAACAAATGTCTATGTTGCATATCAATAATAGGGTACTTTAATTTACCTTTTAGTCTCTTGAACTTATGGTCCACTTCCCAGACTGATTCTTCTGGTTTCTACTTAATCTCTATCATTTCATTCATGAATTGATCCTTTGAACTAGGTTTCTGAAATTCATTTATTAATATCCTTTTCACTTCTGCTATGGTTATAGGTTCTCCTATTGGATTATTTTATTCCAGAACCATGTTGGGCCCTTCGTTCTGTTGGTTAGAAGTTGCGCACAATAGATTGCAGCTTCATTATGAAGAATGGAAGTTGTGCAAGTTGTTGAGAAGATGGACAACTCAAGAAAGGAAGAAACATAAAACGGTTAAAGGGACAATGCAACATCAACAACAATATCAAGAAAAGAAAGAACTCTTGATTTCTTAACCAGCAAGATCGGATTATATATAGGAGACCTATGTGATTGTAATGGGATAATGATATTAATAATGAATAATAATAGGCTAATAGGGAAAGGTCAATAAAAGGGATGTAATATCATTATTCTAGTATGTTAGTCCAGAGCTATTACTATTCCTGTCATAAATCTTGATAGTGTGACGAGAGTCACTTTTGTAATGTGCCAATACTATAATATAGTTTAATATGGATTTTTGGGTGAGAACCAGACAAACAATGTATCATATTTTGGAATTATCAATATAAACAAAGGCCTAAATTTTGAATCTACATCTTGTGTATTTAGTCTTAATGCATGAATGGAATGTTGTTCTTTATTACCTTTATGTTTAATGTACCTAAGTGATTTTTTATGAATGGAAACATAACTCTGTTTCTTTATTTCCTAGTTAGGAATCCTCAGGATTGTTATAGGTTTAGTCTATTATGTGCAAGATTACAGTGAGACTTGATACCTTAGAGGTATGTCTAAGTATCCTCCTTACCCTTACCTCTCTTTCATGTCTCAGTTGTGCTTCAGGCGAGACTTCTTCCCTCCCAGGAAGATGAAAATTCTAGTGCTCTAGACTACTTCGATATCTTTTTTGGGTAACCTAAGAAGGACCCTAGTTTGAACACTTTTTCACCAACAAAATGGTTATGTTGCCGGAACCTATGCTTTAAAAGGAAACCAATTAAGAGAATACTTCCATGGATCTATAGATCTGAGATTTTTCAATGGTGGGAAATAAATTGTGATGCCTTTATATGGAAGGAAGCGGAGTTGCGAGGAAAAAACAAGAGGAATACAAGATATTATGTCTTTTACTCAGAAAGATCGAGCGACTAATATGAGATATTCTAGGTTAAATTTCTAGAAGAACTATTCCATTGGATAGATGTTGGAGAATATCCCTAACTTACATTAGTTTATACCTAGATTAGACTCCTAGATCTTGGTTAATACATTCATTTACACTTTGTTTCACCTAATTTGGCCACATAGAGAAGAAGGGCACCTCATCCCTAGATTTTAGGGAAAACTGCTAATTTTAGATCAAGACTCAACTCCCGGTTCTTGATTTTCTTGATTTTTCTTGATTTATTCTTAATTTATCCTTGATTTATTCCAACTCCCCCATGCAAAACTCATCCATTATTGGGGAATGTGCACCTCCTCTTTGAGTGAGATATTTATTCCTTAATTAATGATTTATTCCTTTACCATTATTAGTAACTGTTATTTTGGGTCAGTTAACTGAGTTGGAACTTCTTCTCTTGTTAGTTAAGTGAGATTAAGTGAGATAATGTGAATCACTTAACTCTCGTGGACATTAATGAGTGTGTGGCATGTATCTTTGGTGGTCTAGGTCGAACTATGTGGTCTCCCTTAGCTTATGACACCTATTTTAGCTATTTCTATCTTTTTTTGACTAGAATTTTTATGTTGGAAATTCTATATATTTATCTCATCTCTTCTTTTTTGAGGATGGTTTCTCATGTATATTCATTTTTTATTAATACAATTCTCTAATTTATGGAGACAAAACTTTCTCTCGTCTCTTGAATATCAACAAATTGTTTGTGTTCAATTTAACTAGAATTCTAGATATATCGGGGTTTCTACAGGAATTCTACATGGTATCAGAGCTAGATTGAATCTAGTGGATTGTACACGGTTTTATTTGCAAGTATAGATCATCAGGAGGCACAGAAAGTAGAAATGGACCATCTCTCTCAGCCCACAAAACGCATTCTAAATCCTTTCAATTACTTCGAATGGAAGACAAAGATCTCTATGCTCCTTCGAAGCAAAGGGCTTTACAGGGTAACAATGGGAACGAAGAACGAACCGACTGCTGCAGTGGAGAAGATAAAGTATTTAAATAAATTATATGAATCAATTGGTCTGATATTCCTATCAATTTCTAGATATCTCCTCTTTCATGTCAGTGGAGCCACTACTCCCAATGTGGTCTGGACCACATTGGAAGGACTATTCGGCAAGCAGAATGTAATGAGACTGCATCAACTGGACGATGAACTCATATCCCTAAGTCCAATTCATTTCAGAAACCTTCAAGAATTCTTCACCAAGTTCAAATCCCTCCTCTTTGAACTTAATGCATGTGGATTCATGAAGAAGGAAGAACAACTCATTCTTTCAATTCTCTCGAAATTAGGCCCTGAATATTGCGTATTTGTGTCATCTTTTCAAGCATCTAAGTTGACTCAAGAAAAATGGAAAATGTCTCCATTGAATGATTTCATTGCAGAATTGACTCAAGATAAATCTAAGTTAATCCAAATAGGTGCCATGAAGAGTTCCAAGAACCAAGCACTTGCGACTACTGATGCTCCAAAGAGCAGTGGAAAAGACAAGAAAAAAGGAATGGGTAAATTTCTTGAATTGAAGAAGGAGAGATTCGCACAATCTTCAGAGAAATCTTCAGAGCCTAAGGGTAAGAATAAGAATAATGAAAGAACACTTTTCAGCTACTGTTCCAAAGGTTTTCATCCTGAATAAAATTGCATAAGGAAGACTATCGATGAGATGGCTAAGCAATTGCAACAGCACAATCTCACGGTGCCCGAAAATGAAAAGAAGAAAGATGATAATAGAACGAGAGGGAGAGCACGAGATGGTCATGATTTAATGGCTGTCACATCCACTCCAACATCTTGGATCCTTGATTTAGGTTCATCAAACCATATGGCTACATCAAAATATGAATTTTCCTCCATCGAAGAAAGCACCAGATCCCCAATTTACTTGGGAGATGCCACACCCACAAAGGTGTGCGGAGAAGGAATTGTTGATATTAAAGGGGGTTGATTCAAAAATGTGCTTCATGTTCCCTCACTGTCCACAAATATTCTCTCTATATATCATATCACTCGTTCTGGATTTGGAAGGAAGGTGGAGTTCACTCCAGACTCCACAGTGATTACCGACATTTCCACAGGCTCACAACTTGCACATGGAATTGCAGATCACGGTTCTCGTTTGTATTTCTTCTCCCACTTTGTTCCTAAATATATTAGAACTATATTTATGTCACAATATAATGATATCAACAGGTTATGGCATGAAATATTTGGCCATCTAAACTATAAGTACTTGCATCAACTCAACAAGGAAAACATGCTAGAAGGATTGCTAGCTATTAAATTCACAAGCGGTGTATGTCAAGGATGCATTCTTGGCAAGCATCCAGAGAAAAATTTTGACAAAGGGAAGGCACAAAGAGATTCTTCACCTCTTGCTCTGATTCACGGTGACATTACGGGCCCATTCCCATAGCCTTCAATCAGTAAGTTTCGATATGTACTCACCTTCATAGATGATTTCTCTCACTTTACTTGGGTATTTTTTTTGAAATTAAAATCGGAAGTATTTGAATGCCTTATAGAATTTAAAGCACTTGATGAGAATGAGTCTGGGTGTAATATTAAGATACTCCGTACTGATAATGGGGGGGATTATGTCAAAAAATATGTGTAGAAACTTTGTATTGATGCATGTATACAACTACAACACACAATGCCATATACACCACAGCAAAACGGTGTTGGGGAGAGGAAAAAATGGTCCTTAAAAGAGATGACCGATTGTATGCTACAGTCGAAATAATTATCTCCCAAGCTATGGGATGAAGATATTAATTGTGAAGCATACATTCAGAACTGATTTCCTCACAAATCACTCAAAGGAACCACTCCTTTTGAATGTTGGACCGGTAAGAAACCGAAAGTGTCACACTTTCGTATTTTTGGTTCATGAGCATGGGCTCACATTCCGACAGATAAGAGGAAGGATTTGGAGCCTCAAAGTGTTGAATGCATATTTTTTGGATATCCTGAAGGTTTCAAAGGATATATATTTCTGGACTCTCACACTGAAAAGTTCATTCTAGCTCGAAGTGTGAAGTGTGAAGAAGAATCACTGCATGATTTTTCAGAAGACCTATCGAGGAACCGCTTGTTGTCACTGATGAGGAGGAATCAGAAACTTCTTCGAGAAATTCAGAACAACCATTAGAGAAACCTTTTAGGTCTGATATAAAGGATGAGGAGAAGTTCATGGCTTCTCCAACTCAGTTTCCAACTTGGGCAGAGAAAACCCTGCAATATGCAGGTGAACTAGTCAGTGATCATGCATATACAAGAAGGACTAGATCACAGTTTTTTGGGGCTCCTCAATGTTGGTTGAGGAGCCTGATTATCTTCCTGATTCATAGGTCCTTGATTTCATCCGTGTTTATACCCCAGAAGTATGTACACTCTTCCACGTGGGGGAGTGCAGAGGGGGGGTACCCCCTCTGTGGGGTTCGAGGGACCTATCCCCCTGGCTAGGGGAAAGCGGGGCCCCAGCGGGGGTTCGGGGGTGAAGCCCCCGAAGAAAAAATTGTCTTATAAAAGTATATTGTAATTTCATTGTAAATCTGGACCGTTCATTATAAGGTCTCATATCTAACGATAGAGATTATGTTAGGGTTTTTTTCCCTAGAAGGCAACCCTCTTTTATGAGGGAAATGTATTGTGGCTATGATTGATGGTGAATATTGTATTCTGAGAGAGGAGACTGTGAGAGAAAGAAGAGGAAGTTACAGTGGGTTTTGTTGTAGGTTGTTGTTTGCACTCTTTTCGTCAATGTGTGAGCAAAAAGTGAGTGCTTACATGCCTAGTTGGGCTCTGCTAGTCATGACAGTTGTATGGTAAAAGGTTAGAAAGAAAACAACTAATCTATTAACAAGAATTAAACAAAAACTAAATAAAACTATGAGCATAGGAACAAAAATAAAAACAAATGACAATGGACCAATATCACCAATGTATTAGCTAGTCTGATAGATGAAATCCAAAGATACACAAAGGAGAAAGAGGAC
>ML813275.1:10289-21306 GCA_009831015.1 Picea engelmannii | reverse complement strand
ACATCTTCATCAGATTTGGAGTGCCAAGAGAATTAGTTACAGATGGAGGACCTCCTTTCACCTCTCATGGTTTTAAAGCCACCCTTCAAAAATATCATATTCAACATAGAATGACTACAACATACCACCCCCAAGCCAATGGATGGATGGAAAGCACAATTAAAGTGATAGAAGCCATTCTCACAAAAACAGTGAAGGAAAATAGAAAGGACTGGTCTCATAGGCTCCTTGAAGCATTATGGGCCTACAGAACTACCTGGAGAAATACTACAGGATTCTCCCCCTATGAATTAGTCTATGGAAAGAGTGTTGTCTTTCTTGTGGAATTTGAAATCAAAACCTTAAGGACTGCTTTAGCTGTCAACCTTGATTTGACCAATGCACAGACAGCCAAGTTGCAACAGCTTAATGAATTGGATGAGAAAAGACTAGATTCCTTTCATCAGACAACTATGATTCAACAACAAAGATCAAAATGGCATGACAAAACTATCAAGAATAAGCAGTTCCAAAAAGGTAATTGGGCCCTACTGTATGATTCTCAGTTCAAAGAATTTCAAGGAAAATTGCATACAAGATGGCTTGGACCCTACGAAGTAGACACTGTTTTCCCCAATGGAACAGTAAGGCTCCTCACAATCGATGACTCTAAAACACTGTTACTTGTAAATGGTCATCGGCTCCGTCTGTACCAGCTCCCTATTTCCAAAGAATATTTTAAGGCCACATGTGTGGCAGACTCTCATTACCTCTTTTTAGAGGGGGCTCCTACCCCTCATTGCAATTAATTCTTTTTAAGTTAATTTCTTTAGTATTAGATTAGATTTCATTTACTAATAATCCCTGTCAATAAATACCATGTTACAATCGATTTTTGCAGATTCCCGATCAAAGCACAGGCCCACTAAGAAAGGATGATCCTACTTCAAGAAGAGGCAATCTTTCCCATTGTTGAAACACCGCTGATCAACAACTCTTTGCTCTTTTTCCATTGCTGAAACACCATTGTTCAACAACCTTTCACCATTTTCCCCACTGTTGAAACACCACTGTCCAGTAGTTCTTCACATCTCCCCTTTGACGAAACAACACCGTCCAAAAAAAAATTTGCCCTTCTTTCTATTGCCGAAACACCACTGTTCAACGACTTTTTGACTTTCCCTCACTGCTGAAACACCACTATCAGCAACCTTTCACCATTTCCCCCCATCGCTATTCAACAACCTTTCACCATTTTCCCCCATCGTTGTTCAACAACCTTTCACCATTTTCCCCCATTGTTGTTCAGCAACCTTTCACCATTTTCCCCCATCGTTGCTCAACAACCTTTCGCCATTTTCCCCATTGCTGAAACACCACTGTTCAACAACTTTTTTCCCCCATTGTTGAAACACCACTGTTCAACAACTTTTTCCCCCATTGCTGAAACACCATTGTCAACAACTTTTCACCTTCTCCCCATTGCCAAAACACCACAGTCCAATAATTCTTCACAGTTTCCATTGACGAAACAACACCGTCCAGCAATTGTTTCACCCTTTCTTTTCCGTTGCTGAAATACCAACTTTTAAACATTCTCTGTCAATAAGCTTTTGCGCTCTTATACTGCATTTTTTCCTTCCAGTCAAATCCTTGATACAATTCAATCTAACAAATCAAAATTCTTCGCCATGGCCACTACAGAACTATTATGCGCAGGCATTATATTTTGTTTGAAGTACGAATCAAAAGGTAAAGGCGAGGTATGTAAATTTAATGTAAATACAATTAAGCTATAGTTAATGAGAATATTCCAACTCATCATTACCACTCATGAAAAATCATTATGAGCCGCACTTAAAAGGGGGGGAGGAAATATCAAACTTTTATACCATCATTTCACACGTATCAACCACCGCCATTCCTATTTACCATCCTTTCATGTGTTTCACCACCATTTGCATGCCTTCACTCGAAAACTCACTCTGCACATAAGTTGTTACTCAAACTCTTTGACGGTGTATTTTACCGAGCTGGTAGCTATGGGAGGCTCTGTTATACGGAACGAACCCGTCACGACAACCCTGTTAGAACACTATCCAGTAGCCTATCAAATTTTTCTACAGGCAGGATGGCTCGGTTATTTTCAGAGACTCCAGCGGTATGATCAAAAACAGGTTCTCCAATTTGCTCAAAATCTCTAGGAAGACCATTCCATTGTTCAAGGGGTCTGAATTTCAGTAACAGAAGAGGATATAGCACATGTTTCGGGTCTCCCTACCAATGGCATTCGCATGTTCAGCCGCAAACATATCATTCTAAATGCCCAGTAGGATTTCCTCTTTCCAGGGGAACAGATTGACCCTAAAGGCCGGGGTACCTGGCCCAGCTCGTTGTCGCCTCCATGGCCGGAAGTTGCAAAATTTTTCAAACACTACCTCACCTACGCCAAAGGCCGATACCAGGTAGTCTACCAGCACAATTTTGTCCTGTTGTCTCATTTACGGCATAATAGACTGGCGAACATTCCTTATTATTTTCTCGGTTGTCTTAAAAATATGTCACACTACTGTAGAAAGGCTAAATATCCCACCCTTTCACTCACCCACCATCGTCTCATTCAACTGCTTATCCAAAAGGGTTTTGCCCAACAAAACCCTCCACTAAACAACCCACCCATAAATCCCCAAGAAGCTGCTGAAATTCCCGAAAATCTTCAGGAACAGCAACCACAGAACCCTCCAGATTCTCCAGAAGTACCTAACAGTTTGCCTACATACCCAATTAGTCCAATTAACCCCCCTACCAGACCAACCCCACTCCACTTTTTACCATAATCATCCACCCCTGCCCTTCATATTCTTAGTGATGATTCTGAACCAGACAATTCTCCCTGCCCCATCATTGAGGAAAAGCCCCCACATAAACAAAAGCGAATTCCTTTCTTTCCACCCTTTTTACAAAGAAAACGAACAAAGGCCTCAACAAAGGCAGCCACTACTGCCATTGCCCTAGACCCCCAACCCATCTGACTAATACCCCGTACACCTCTAACCTCCCAAATCCTGGAATCTTTGCCTATTCCACCCACGGGCACTGAAACACAAGAACCAGATGCCCAGTATGTTTCGATATCATCCGTTTCAAACCCAGTAGCTAAAACAAAAGAACCAACTACCCATTTAGTAGCTGAAACACAAGAACCAGCTACTCATTCAGTGGCTAAAACACAAGAACCAGCTATAGCTGTCACACAAGAACCAACTACAGCTGAAACACAAGAACCAGCTGCTGATATTGTTATTGAGACACAGGAATCAGATGCCCAGGGAGCTGCAACATTACTTTCTTTACATCAATAAGCTGAAACACAAGAATCAGTTGTCGTTCTTGTAGTTGTTCCACAAGAACCATCTAGTGAGGTTGTGACTGCTACACAAGAACCAGTCATCCCTCAACCAGAACCAACAATGGCCTCTGTCTTGCAAGAAAATGAGTTCCTAAGGTCTGAACTGGAAGCCTACAAGCAAGAGCTAGCCATGGAAAAGGAAGCATATGAGAAGGAACTTAAATTGCACACCCTAGCTCACATAGCAACCATGTCAGAGGGGACTACAACAGAGAGCCCATGTAAAGAATATATGTGCAGTCAATGTGGGGACATCTACTATCAAGCAGGCTACAAAATAACTCAAATTCCAATGCCAGGAGCTCCCCCTGCACCTTCAACTTTTGCAGTCAAAGAAGAACACCATGTTGTTACACAAGAACCAACAGGACCTCCCAAGATTAAGACTGAGCCCTGGCCTGCAACAAATGTCAAATCTAAAACCCCTGCTTTTGTTAACAAATTTGTACAAACAGTGCCTATTGAGGAATCTGCCCCTCCCATCCAGATCAATATCCACACTTTTGTGGAACAATCTACTCAGACCCTACCTCAGCCTACTACTTGCAATGCTGAAACACAAACTTAGCCATGGGATGAGCAGGAAATAATACAAAAATGGAAAAAAGAGTCTGCTGTTACACAGGCCAAAAGCCTGCAGGAACACAAACAGATCTGGATAAATCATATCTACTCAAATTGGGAAGCTTTGGAGAAAACACGCCAGGAATCACGTGCCCTTAAGAAATAGAATAAAGTGCTAAAAGGAAGATTTCTCCTGATATTTGACTCGGCACAAAAGCTATTGGTTGCAAGGAAATCATCCTGCAATTACTCTATGTTCCTTATGGAATGACTTACATGGTTTCAGATCAAAGAAGTCAAAGAAGGTAGACCCCATGCAGTATTAAATCCAGTAGATTTTATTAAAACCTTTGCAGAAACCTCTGCTATGGATCAACACCTCCTCTATGAGGCATATTTTCATAATGAGGCCATCCCTGAGAATAGGCAGCTTAACCTTAATCCTTTGGTCGGTGACATCCAGATTCGGGCACTCACCTCCTTTCTTAACAATCAAATTATATGGCAGGATGACTTCCTAGCTGCCAAGCATAATGAGGATAATCGTCTTCTCTGGATAAGGCCAGAGCCATAAAATGTTGCCACCTTTGTTATAGAATATTATCAGTTTTTAAATAAACCTGGGATGACTCAACACATTCAACAATTGCAAACATCAATATTTCAAGAGTGTCAACATTTCATTAAATCAACAGAGATTTCTGCCCTACAGGCAAACAACATGTTTTGGTAACAATCTACTAAGAAATGACAAGAACGCAACCCTTTTATCCCCACTAATATTAAGATAGCACTCTCCAGGGTACCTAGCTACATCAAGTGTGTTCAGCAATGTGCTGAAAGTTGGATAGGGTACCAATTTCATTTTCCTATCCTTTGGATGCCAGCAGAGAAATATCAAATTCATTATAAGCTACCCAAGAAGACCGAAACAACAGCTTGGCAAAGGTTACAATGTGTTCAAGGGTTCAGAGCTCCAACAGACATCACCTTCCATAGCTACTGCTTGAGTAACTTGCACGCTTAGAGTCAGTATTCAGATTCTGACTCAAAGTGAAGTTGCCTAAGGACATGCAACATTTTAAGTTGGGGGGGATGTTAGGACCATACAATGTACCTTTTTTCCCACACTTTTTTCCACCATTACACTCTTGTTTCACTCACATTTAAACTCATATTATCACTTTACCCTATATTTCCAAAGGTATACAACGTCTCTTCTCTTTACTATATGTTTAATCTGTTTTGCATATAATTTTACATTACTCTCGTACTTAACTATTGATCAGAAATGTATAAGTGCTGAAACAGTTTGAACTGCAGATTAGCATTGAGGACCGTTGCTGAAACAGTTAAAGCACACAACCCCATGGATGAAACAACAACTCACACAGAAGAAGTTGTTACACAGTCTGTGGTCAACGATGTTGAAACTCACACAGAAGAAGTTGTTACACAGTCTGTGGTCAACGATGCTTAAACAGCAACACAATCTGTTACATTGACCACAACAGCCGCACCTTGAGCTAGCATGTCTGAGACCAAGTTGCCAAAACAGTTAGAACGCAAATCCCATGGCTGAAACATCCCGCGATTCGCGATGCTGAAACAACATACAACAGCTGTAACAAGAAGACAAATAAAGAAGTTGTTACTCCAGCCGCCACATGAACACCTCATTCAACACTTGTAATAGCATTCTGTTGCGAGAGACTAGGGTATCCTATTCCAGTTTAGAAAGTCGATCCGACTAAGAATAGAACTGAGATATACACCTGTAATTTGTTGATCAAATTGTGTTGAAGGGATTCTCCTCTTTAAATAAGAGGAAATCATCATTAGAGGAACCATCATCTATTTTTGTACTAAGAAAGGATTTACAGAGAGGGACGTGTTTTTACTTCAGATTGTAATGTAACACAGTTGACAGATGAATAAAAGATTGTTTTGAGAACTTCTCTCTAGTTCCTTTCGTTTCAGGGGAATCTTGTGAGAAGGGAGGGCCCACCTTCTTCACAAGATTCACCCGTTAGCTTTGTAGTGTGTTAGTGTGATTTCTGTTTATGCCTTGATTAAATTCTATTTTCCTGAAACACTACTTTATTGAACTCTGTTTTGCTGAAACCTACTTTATTGAACTCTGTCTTACTGAAACTCTATTTTACCAATTGTTACATTGTTTTCATATGATTCATGCTTGGGTAATTGTTAATCATTCTAGTTAGAAATCCTGCTTGGTGAATTTATGAAATCTCGGTAATCAGGGATAGGTGATGAAGATTCCTTCTTAGGAATTAGGGTCCTGTTCTCTGTTAGAGATAGTTAGCCTTCAGTGCATTTCAATTATTTTAATGAGTTCCTGAAAGTGTGCTAATCAGAAACAGGTGTTGAATATTCCTGCTTAGGAATTAGGGTCATGTTCTCTGTTAGAGATAGTTAGCCTTCAGTGCATATCAATTATTTTAATGAGTTCTTGAAATTGTGCTAATCAGAAACATGTGCTGAAGATTCCTGCTTAGGAATTAAGGTCTTGTTCCCTGTTAAGAGATAGTTATCTTTCAGTGTGTGTGTCAATTATTTCAGTTAAGCAATGAGTTCATGAAGTATGATGATTGGAAACAGGTGCTGAAGATTCCTGCTTTGGGAATAGGGTCCTGTTCTCTGGTTATAGAATAGTAGTCTTTCCTTTTGCAGTGTCTTGAAGGATTTCTTTTCCCAGTCTGTTATTTCTTTAATGTAATCCAGGATTCTTTAGAAAATTATTTCTTTAAACATTGAACTCTACAATAGGTAGATTGCTTTCCTGTAATTCATGTTAGAACTTTAGTTTGTTCAAGGAAAAGTGTGATTAATATGTTTTTACTACAACTCTAAGTTGCTTTTGAGATTGAGCATATATAGTGCGTGGTTACCTTTGAAATAAACAGATTTCCCTGGGTTGACAATTTATGTAGCACTTGATTGTTTAGTTAAATAAGCAATTATAGTGACCAACACTCTCCCCCTTTGTCATCAATGGAAAAGGTATCTTTGTTGGACAATTGAGAGGGGGGGGGGGTGAATCAGTTGTTACCATGCTTAAACAATATTCTTATTTTAAACTCTTTTCAGAAACACTGAAGGACAATCACAATAGTATAGGGAAGTAAGTAATAGCATATTCAACATCAGTCACACACATGTGATACACAGAGACAGATATTTCCTGAGAAAACCCATAAAGGGTAAAAACCTCTTTTTCTTTATATGATAAGTAATAGTTACATTCTTTACATTATCATACATATGAGCACCAACTCATAATGAGGCTACAACCTCTGTTTTGCAAGTTGCTACTTGCTAAGAGCACCAACTCTTTGTTTTCTCTAGCACCCACTAGAAGGAACCACCAAATCCCTAGTTTCTCTAGCACCAACTAGAAGGAAGCACCAAATCCCTGGTTTCTCTAGCACCAACTAGAAGGAAGCACCAACTCCCTGAGTGTTTCCAGTACCAACTGGATGGAAGCACCAACTTCCAATCATACAGGCACCAACCTGTATAACAAAGAACAAGAGTTATCCCTTTCACCACCCTGCCACCCTGGTTTCTTTGGCTGCAACTAGATGGAAGCTACAACTCCCTATGTTCAAGCACCCACTTGAACTTCTAAGGACAACAGTCCTCCCGAGCACCTCCCAACCACCCTTAATATAAATTCCTTGTTACTAAAACTTATTACAGCGATATAAAGTTATTCAATGGATTACCAGCCTTGTCGTTGTTCTGTTACACTGCTCTTCCTTGTCTGCATCAGTGTCTTCTGCACACCCCTTGCACTTTTTGTTCTTCTTCATTTTATTCTCTCTGCGCCATATCCTTTCAATGCAACATTCCTCTACTATGCATTTTTTTCTCCTGTGCTCTGCCTCCTTGCACACCCCTGAATTCTCCTCCACAACGACAACCCTTATATCTTCTTTGTTCGACATTCTTATAGTCTTTGTTGTCTTTGTGCATGAAATATTTTCAATGCCTCTGCATGCTCACTCCGTGCCCAATTCCTCCACCTCTCGAGTGATCTGTGTGATCATCATCGTGACTTTTCAGCTTCTCTGGCAGTTTAACCACGCGTTCAACATCACTGGGTGTTATGCTGAGATTCCTCAGCCTCTCTGGCATTTTGAGACTCTTCGTCTTCTCTGGGAAAGTCGAGCTCACCTTCTCTGTTTTAGTTACAGAACTCAATGCCCATCTAGCTGTCAATCGCCTCCATGAACATCTTCATCCCTCTTGAATATTCTCAGAGGCTCTTCACCTTCTCTGTCAATCATACCCAAGTGTCTTCGAGTCCTCTGGCTGAAACCATCAGTGGTTTCTGGAAATTATACTATGTCGTGCTATAGTGGCCCTCCGATCTTGTTCAAATTCACCTGCACCGTTGGATTGATTCCATGGGATCCTGCATTCATTTCAAAATTTCAGCATTCGGCAATTCGACATTCGTGTGACCATGTGTCTCAACATCCCCAGTCACGATTCCCTAAAACGAGCTTGGTTTCTCTAGCTCTTTCCTCCATCTCTCACTGATGTGACCAAGGGATGTGACCACAACCTTATGTATTTTGTGAGTCTGGAAATGAGGCATATCGACTCTCCAAGTCACGATCCCCGATACCCTGAAATGGCGTGGGATCAATGGTTCTGATCAACACTTGATCTGATGGTTCAGATCATTTCACAATTTTGCATATCGCGATTTCGACATACCTGATGTTCAATGTTCTTGTCACTTACAAATCCTGATCCACGAAACTCCGTAAAGAAGTCGGATCAACGTTCCACATCATATCTTGATCTGACGGTTCAGATTCAATCGAGATTTCACACATCACGATTTTGACACTCTTGACATTCAGTGTTTTTGTCACTTCAAAGTCCCGATCCAGGAAACTCTGTAATGGAGTCGTATCAACGGTCCATATCACATATTGATATGACAGTTGCAATTACGTCGTGATTTCGCATATCGCGATATCAGGATTCTTGATGTTAATATTCTTTGACATCTCCAACACTCGATCCTCGAAACCCCAAAAGGGACTTGGATCAACTATCCATATTCTATCTGGATTCAATGGCTGCGATTAAGTCACGATTTTGCATATCTCGAAATCAGGATTCCTGTGGATGATATTACTTGACTTTTCCAACTCTCGATCCCTGAAACTCCGACATGGTGTAAATCTACTGACGTCACATGTGTTGAATAACTGCCATGTGTCACCCTGATTCGTGACTTACATGTGCTTGGAATGTTGAATCAGTCTGACACTTGTCATTACCTAGTTGTGCCACGTGTTTCTAGATGACGTGATTTGCTGATGTGAGTCAGATCGATGGTCTAGATGTGATCTTGATTTGACGTCTCAGATTACGTCACGATTTTTCATATCGTGAAATCGGGATTTCTGTGGATGATATTACTTGTCATATCCAACTCTCAATCCTCGAAACTCCAACATGGACTGGAATCAACGGTCCAGATTTTCTCTTGATTCAACGACGATCGGACCCTGCACTCGGATCTAATGCCTGAGATCTATCCTCCTCTTCAGTGCGCTCTTCTTGTCTATATTCAGATCTGACGACCCTCGTTCTGTAGGGATATTTGGATGGGATCCAATGATTAGAAATGATTCACAAACTTTACGGGACTTCATCATGCCTGATCAACAATTTAGATCAATCCTCAATTTGAGGACTGAGGATTGTTTCATTTAGACAATTGTTGCATTGCTCGTCTTCTTGAATATCACTGTGTTGTTGATCATCGTTGTTGTACTCAAGCCATCATCGTTGTTGTACTTTCCATCAATGACAAGCATATGTTGTGTGTAAAACATACCAAACATCCTCTGCACTATCTCTTATTATCTTATTGAGGTTTCTCTGCAGCGTCTGGTGCCCTTCTGTTACATTTTTCCTATACTCATGCCATCTTCATTGTTGTACTTGCCATCAATGACAATCATATGCTACCTGTTAAACATTTTCTAACAATATTTCCATCCAGGGTTGCTCCCCCTGACAGACTGTCCTCTTATGGTGATTCCTCGTGTACATCTAAGACATATAAGATAAGCATTCAAAAAGCATTCATTTTTGGAGTAGAAATAACTCCAAGTCTTTGGTGAAGATATTCAAAGGCTTCTCGTGGAAAAGTGGTTTTGTAAAGATGTCTTCCACTTGTTCTTTTGTGCCCACATACTCAACTCTGATGTTCTTTTCTACAACTTGTTCTCGTAGAAAGTGATACT
Source organism: Picea engelmannii (assembly GCA_009831015.1). Lineage (NCBI taxonomy): Eukaryota > Viridiplantae > Streptophyta > Pinopsida > Pinales > Pinaceae > Picea > Picea engelmannii. The sequence continues at coordinate 11,055 of ML813275.1, read as the reverse complement.
TGATTGGAATGTGCTTAGTCTTGGAGTGCATCACCAGGTTTTTTGAGATACTGATGGCACTTGTATTATCACAATATATTGGAATGGGCTCATCATACTCAACCTATATATATGTCAAAGTTTGTTTCATCCAAAGAACTTGTGTACAACATGTTGTTGCTGCAATATACTCTGCCTCGGCTGTAGATAGAGATATCGATGATTGTTTCTTGCTTAGCCATGATACCAAACACTCACCTAAGTAGAAAGATACTCCACTGGTGCTTCGTCGGTCATCAATACAACCTACCCAATCTACATCTGTGTAGGCCATAAGTGATAGATCTTTTCCTTTTGGATACCATAATCCAAACTCTTATGTTCTTTTGAGATCTCTGAAGATCCTCTTTACTGCTAATACATGTGATTCCTTTGGTGCTGCTTGAAATCATGCCACCTATCCAACTACCTGCATTACATCTGGTCTGGATGTTGTCACATATAGTAGGCTTCCAATCATTGACCTATATTGCCTTTGATCTATAGACTTTGAATCATCATCTTTTCTCAACTTACAACTAGTTTGCATGGGAGTGATAACTGGTTTGCAATCTTCCATTCTGAACCTCCTTAGCATTTTTCTGATATACTTGGTTTGAGAAATAAAAATTCCTTGGTTGCTTTAATGTATCTGAAGTCCCATAAAGAAGGATAGTTCTCCAAGTAATGACATTTCAAATTCACTCTGCATGTCTTTTGCAAATTTCTGGCTTAACCTGTCATCATC
>ML813274.1:274343-289774 GCA_009831015.1 Picea engelmannii | reverse complement strand
ATACGATGAAATCTATTTTGGTAAATGATAATCTTGTGAATGTGAAAAGAGTATGAATTATGGGATATTGTGAAATCTAATTCAAATTGGAAAACTTTGATGTTAATGTATTGGTACGGGGATACCAAATTGAAATGATGAAATTATGCAATTATATGAGGATAATGCATAGGAATGTATGAGTTTGTGTTGCAGACTAATCTGCAGGTTATGGGCTATGAAGTAGCCAAGTGATAATGATGATGAAAGTGGATATCAGGACCACTAACTGGAAAACATTATGGTATGAATAATGTGTGTGAAATTATATTGATTTGGATGCATTGTTGTGATATGTAGACTAGTGCATGATTATGCTATGATTTTGGTACTAACACTGCCCAAAACCAAATAAACGTTGACAAAACCTCCAGCAATGCAGTGCCCCTGTATGTTCCATTGTAGGGTGTTGACCTTGGTTCTGTTAGGAGGGGTGGAGGCATTTCCCACCGTGTATCCTCCGAAACTTGAAGTCCTAGGAGGACAGTGCTGGTTCACGCTCCCCAAGACGTGTGATGAGGACTGTTAGTTTCCTGCTAGGGAAGCTTGGTCAAGATAGCGACACTTCCACTTAGAGGTTCTATTTGGAGTTAGGTCAGTATAGTTGACGCTCCAAGATAGTCTAGCAGAGGACGGATAGGAATGGAGTTGGAAGTAGGTTAGGGAGGAAGGATGAGTAGAATAGTTGAGACTATATGGAGATCTGTCTTGTGGCGGGACTTGATGAAGAAAAAATGTGTATATATGAATATTCATTATTAAGTAACTAAACCACAGTGGTTTAAAATAAATTATTGAACCAGACAATTGTAATTAAAACAATTTCTCACATAATTAATTGATTGTTGTCTTTTATAAAAGACTAGCCTTGTTGATTGGATTGAATGCATACCTAAATTACTAAAGGATGACAGTTTGATTATTAGTACATGCACGAGACTTGCATGTACTAGATACACATGCATTTCTTGTACATATATACTAGTATGTATGAGATTTCTTGACTTACTTATTGAAAATGCCAGTTACTTGTTGTGAATGTGTGAACCATGTTCTTTTCCTTTGTACCATCAGACACCTTAAACTTCGGGATGAAGTTTATTGAAGGGTGGGTGTATGTAACGACCCTAATTGGATACATGCTTAAAGATTATAAAGTAAAATTAATTAACAAAAATTAATTATGGTTTACTGAGTAATAATTCAAACTACAGATCACATTTAATGACCTATGAAATAAAATTAAAAGATCAATGAAAAATGATATAAAATGGTGGCGTATGCAGAGAGGGATAGCCATGGATCTCGAGAAGATAAAACATTAACTCATGATGAAGGACGGGGGACGGAGGGTGGTTGTGCAGTAATTGCGTGGGTCGGCAGGGAGGAATAAGGGATGGGAAGAGGGGGATGTGCGCACCATTCGATGGGGATGGATGTTGCGGGCTATGTGGGCTGAGAACTATTGTCTTTTGCCATGAGCAGAGATTCTGCATTTTGTTGTGAGCAGCGATTTTCTATGCACTGTTGTATTGGCTGCGAGCCTGTGATATTTTGTGGACTGTTGGCTTGCTGTGAGCAAGGAACAGAGTGTTCTGGACTGTGAATTTTGATCAGGGAGGCACCGAGTTGCTGGAGGTTTTGGGCACGGAGGGCCAGGATATCCGTAGATATCCTGGAGCTAGGTAGTTTTCCTAGTTGGCAGGGAGGACAGTAGTTTTGGGCAGTTATTTTCCTGTTTGTGGCAGGGTTGATCTAGTAGCAGGAAGTAGGAAGGCAACAGCGAGGCACAGAGGCAACAGAAATTAGCATCAGAACCAGGTACTTTGTTAAGTTATGTATTTATTTTTTTCTGCCATGAAATCAATATTTATTTATAAATCTAAGTTACTGAAGTTGCTGTTATGAAAAACAATATTATGCTAGGAATTTATTGTTTCAGTTTATGAACGAAAATGTTTATGAAACTTAATGATGTTTAGAAATATATGGGCATTACATATGGTCTAAAACATGCTCCTAGAGCATGGTACTCAAGACTGGATAAGTCTTCATAGCAGGCATGGTTCAGAAAAGGAAGTGTAGACAACAACCTCTACATCAAGGTAGGTGAAGATAATATTTTATTAATTGAAGTTTATGTTGATGATATTATTTTTGGTAGTGATGATGACAGGTTAAGACAAAAATTTGCAAAAGATATGCAGAATGAATTTGAAATGTCGTTACTTGGAGAACTATCCTTCTTTCTGGGACTTCAGATACATCAAAGCAATGAAGGAATCTTTATTTCTCAAACCAAGTATATCAGAGAAATGCTAAAGAGGTTCGGAATGGAAGATTGCAAACCAGTTATCACTCCCATGCAAACCAGTTGCAAGATGAGCAAAGATGATGATTCGAAGTCTACAGATCAGAGGCAATACAGGTCAATGATTGACAACCTACTATATGTGATAGCATCTAGACCATATTTAATGCAGGTAGTTGGACAGGTGACACGATTTCAGGTAGCACCAAAGGAGTCACATGTGTTAGCAGTGAAGAGGATTTTCAGACATTTCAAAGTTCCAGAAGAGTTTGGATTATGGTATCCAAAAGGAAAGGATATATCACTTATTGCCTACACAGATGCAGATTGGGTAGGTTGTATTGATGATTGACAAAGCACTAGTGGAGCAACGTTCTACTTGGGTGAGTGTTTAGTATCATGGCTAAGCAAGAAAAAATCATCAATATCTTCATCTACAGCCGAGGCAGAGTATATTGCAGCAACATCATGTTGTACACAGGTACTTTAGATGAAACAAACTCTGATAGATATACAGGTTGAGTATGATGAGCCCATTCCAATATATTGTGATAATACAAGCGCCATCAGTATCTCAAAGAACCTGGTAATGCACTCCAAGACGAATCCAATAAAGTATCACTTTCTACAGGAGCAGGTTGCAGAGAAGAACATCACATTTGAGTATGTGGGCACAAAAGAACAAGTGGTAGACATCTTCACAAAACCACTTCCATGGGAATATTTTGAATATCTTTGCCAAAGACTTGGAGTTATTTCTACTCCAAAATGAATGATTTTTGAATGCTTATCTTATATGTCTTAGATTTACATGAGGACACACCATAAGAGGACAGTTCAGTCAGGGGGAGAAACCTCAGATGGAAAGATACCTTTGCCATTGATGACAAAGTGGGAGAGATTTATCAGATGTAGAGGATAGAGGTAGAGGATAGAGGCATGGTTCCAAGGGGAGCATGAGTGATATGATTTTTGTATTGCATCAGAGTGTTTCCATCAATGCCAAATGGGGAGACTGTTGATTAAGGTTGGTTATCATTGATGTCAACCCTTGAAGAAAGCCCCGTAGCACAAAGGTTGGGTAATGGACCCAATATTGTTTCATGTCAAGATGACTCGTTATTGTCTTTTCATGGTTGATAATAAGTAGAAATGGATGAACTCCAAAGTGGTCCCCTTATGGTGAAATCCCTCATGGGAATATGCTTTGCGGATTGAGTTATCATAGAAGTATGGTTAGAGAACCCATGCTTATTTGTGGAATAATGAGATGAACGCCAGTGAATTTTTCAGTGAAACTATCCTATATTGATAGTGTTTGTCATGCCATTTCCTATGGTATGTGGAACGTCACATAAATCCTCACGTTTAGAGAGTTATGGCCATGATAAGTTGGAGAACCCAGGTTTGGCTAATGGACCCAAGTTTGTTTGATGGATAACGATATGAGTTTTGATATATTTTAAGGTAATACTATTATATATGGATATCACATGTCATTCCATTTCTGGTGGTATGTGGCACATCACATATCTCCTCACGGTTTGAGATTTATGGCCTTACGAAGTTAGAGGACCCTCATATGTCATCTAGAAGCCCCAAAAGGTCAAAGTAGTCAAAGTGGTTTAAGAGATTTTAAAAGGTAAATAATAAAGTGAAGTGATGAGTGTACTATAATTCAAAGTGAATACAAAATAAATTGATTCAACAATAAATTTAATGGATAAATTAGAAGTGGGTTAACCCTAAAATAAGGAAAGTGGGCAAAGTGACCTAGAAGATGTTTTTAAGGAAAGCTCTTGGAGAGTATAAATAAGAGGCAAGACTCTCTCATTTAAGACAAACTTGAGAATATTGAATAACTATAGGTGTCTGAGGTAAACAAAGGATATATAAGCCTAATTTATGAGGAAAGTGAAGAAAATAAGGCCGGAATTCAAGGAAGGATAAATTATTTTGATGATGCTTTCTAAGGTATGTTTTTTTCAGGTCATCTCACCATTTTCGCAATAGTGTTTTTTTATAGAATGATTCAGACCATGAAATTTATATTCCATTGAGGAAACATATCTAAGTATATGTGGTAAAAAATTCATCTTGTGGGTCATTGTATTTTTTTAGTTACACTCCGTGGAAAATAGGGTTTGTGGCTAGTCCTGAAACTAGTAAAAAACAGGTGTTTCGGGTAAAAACGTCATAACAACTTCATAACAAATAAAAATTCAATAAGACCAATTTTTTTTGTTATATTACAATCTATAGTATGTTGTGATATTTTCATATCAATTCAACAAATATTCCATGCAGGGCACGTTCTGCAAGCTCGCTTTCTAGAATAAGCCAAAATTCAGCAAGGTGTGCCATTTTTTCCATAACTCCTTTTATGAGAGGTTCCAAGTAGTGAAACCTGGAGGAATTGCATAAAACACACCGAATAACATTGTGTATTAGTTTCATATATTTATTCATTACATGTAAAAAGTTATGATTATTTCAAGTTAGGGTTGTTGACTAATCCAAAACTAGTCTTGTGAGAATAAAGAAACGTTTGATGAAAATGATAGTCTCTCGTTGTTAAATTTAAGGAAGGTTTGCAGGTATGTAATCATATACACCAGGTCTATTACAGAGTTACAAATCATATTTGGATGATGAAATTGATGAGGACTTTTGGTTGAGGTACAAGTTGGGTACATGGTCGAGACAAGTAGTTGATGAGTTGGCACATACATGAGGTGTATAGTTGATTATGTTGGTACATATTGATGAGTCATAGTTTATGAGTACTTGAAACATTATTGGTAAATACTTAGTACATGGTTGGTTTCACTTGCTTATGGTACAGGTTGATTACAGATTGTTTGGTACAGGTCAGTGCATGGTTGATGCAGTTGTTGATGATACAGGTTCATTACAGGTTGAGGTACAAGTTGATGCATGGTTGATGCATGGTTCATGTTTATTGGTACATGTTTACATCTGTATATCTCACACTGATAGTGTGACAGTGGTTCCATCATTCTACTTCTACTTTAGGGCAGTTGGATGGGGCAAGGATAGGTGGTTGTAGCCACCTTATAGTTGTAGTCGGAAAACATAGGGGGTTGTAGCCTCCTTCTGGTTGTAGCCAGAGAATTGGGGAGTTGGAGCTTCCCTCAGGTTGTAGCCTAAGAAACTAGGGGATTGGAGCCTCCTTCCAGTTGCAGCTGGAATACAAAGGAAGTTGGTGCTTCCAATGAATGTAATTCCTCAAGAAATATAAGATAAAGCATTCTATGGTTTTCTCCTGATTTGGGTTTCCACATAAAACATTGGTGTACTGTGTATGTGTGTGATTGTTCATTTCTTATTGCTCATTATTGGATAATAATTCTACATTGATATAGCACTTGGATTATTTGGAGAAAAAGGATTATAATTACACGATTACTGATTCACCACCCCTCTCAGTAATCCAACACAAAGGGGAAACTAGGAGAAAATTAAGACCCATAAAGGAGTCGAGGAGAGAGCCTGAGAAAGAGAAGCCAAGTTCCAATACCATTACCATTTCACAGTATTTATTTAAAAGGGGAGAAAAATTGGAATCTGGATATCAAACCATACCAAGGTGATATCGATTCATTAAAGTTGAATCATTGCTTGCAGCAATTAGAGGTCTATTTCAATGTTTAAAATATAGATGAGAAGAATATTTTGTTTCCTCGACTTAAGTTAGAGGAAATACACATAGAGACACTTAGGTTGGAGGGTGATCCACCAACAGTTAAGTGGGAGGATTTCAAAACCATCATTAATTCCCAATTCTACCCTATCGGGTATGTAGAGGACCAATGGATCCATTGGCATTACTTCAAGCAAAGGAAAGGGAAGAGTGTATGGGAGTACACCACCAAATTCAGAAACATGGTTATCATGTTGAGTATCTCTCCCAAGAACCCATATGTGCTCCTCAAGTATCTGGGGGGGTCTACATAGTCATTTGTGAAAGCAATTGATGCTCTTCAAGCCCAAGACAATTGAAGAGGCTTGTGTGAAAGCATAGTATCTAGAAAAAATAGGAAACAAGAAAGGAAAACCAAGTGGTTCCAAGTTGAAAGAGAACCAAGACACTTCCAAGGAGGGGAAGAATAAGTGGAAAGGGAAATACAAGAAGGTGACAACCATTACACATCAGTGAGATGATCCTATTAACCATTGTAATCATTGTAATATTGATGTTCACACTAAGTCAAAAGGTTGGAAACTACATCCAGAGATTAACCCTAAGAACTGTAAGAAGGATGTCAAGAAGAAGAACCTTATAGTCATGTATTCAAGAAATCAGGCTGAGAGAAACTTGGATATGGATGAGAATATTTATGTACTTCAATGAAGAAGGAGGTGAACCTAAGTAGCCTTSATCACAAGGAAGAGAAGCARATGAAAAAACTCTTCCATATCAAGATCTAGTTTAAGAAGACCAAGATAAATGCTCTATTCTGGTTCACAAACCAATCTCATAGTASTCAATTTGGTTAGCAAGATAGGATTGGAGATTCATGATCATGCTAGCCCATATCCACTGGGGTGTGTAAACAAGGATKTAGAGGTAAAGGTCACGAAACAATGTAATATCATTTTTTTTTGTAAATGCATATTTTATTGAAGAAGTGGAGTTAGATGTAGTACCCCTCCACGTATGCAATGTAGTGTTTAGAAGCCCCTACATGTATAAGAGGGATGAAATGATTCGTCTTACAGAGACGATTCATGAAATGATTCGTCATGCACTCTTTTTATTGACTTTTATCACTTTTCATTTGTATATTATATTATTTTTATGCTTTATCCAAGCCCTAAAGTCTTAACAACTTTACAAGTAATTGATTTTTGCAGATTGAAAAAGTCTAGAGGTGAAATGTTGGAACAAGGGTCTGCTTTTTGGTTTATTTTTATATTTTTCACATGTACAGATACTTTTAGGGTTTTTCAGGAAAAAATCTGAGCAGAGTCTTAATTCTTTCTCACGCTCGTAAAACCATGAGAACGTAATCGAGTAGTCTTTTGTCATTTTTTCGAACTCGTAATGGTGACATGAAAAATGAAACCTATGGAGTATCCTTTAAGCTCTTTTCACACTCCTTAAAATTGAAAATATTGTCGAGTGACCTTGTTCTTTTCACGCTTGTAAAAGTATTTGAAGAAAACATGTGATGAGCGGTAGGTTCTCACTTTTTCAGACTCATCAGATTAATTTAAGAAAACGGACCTTATGGAGTTTTCTTTTAGTGTTTTTCAAACTCTCTAAAAATGAAAAACCCCTGAGTTTTCTCTCTTTGGACTCATTAAACAAAGATCAAAAGGCCCATACAGGATCAAACCAATCCTTCTTAGTGTTTGTTAAACATACTCCGAGGGACTTGTCCGAAGGATGATCTTACATCAACAAGCATATGTTATCATCCTCGAGCATGTGTAAAAATAAAGAGGTACTCGCTAGAAATGGTGGGGATAAATTGGGAAAGAAATGTGTCTCTGTATTTGTGTTAGTGGTAGTAATAGTCACCCTTGAACATGACACCCCCCTTCTTCATTGTATCCAGATTGGGAAATCCATTTGTCTCTCGTTTGACCATCCACAAGCTCATATGTTGGGTCCTCCTTGAGTCAATGCTGCCAAGACAACTGTCGTGTCATTCATATGTTCAAGAGAAGTCCAACCCAAACAAGCCTTCTATCGAGTCATCCATATGCAGTTATAAATTTTCAACCATGTCGACCTTCCCTGTGTCAGTTCCAGATCACTTTATACTCTGATCTATGTCAAATCATTTGCATATTTCGTGTCATTGATGGGGAATACATCAAGGCCCTCCTATGATGAGTCTTTTCTTGTTGACTTTAACTCATTATCCGGGAACAAGACTTAGAAATCATTTAGTACCTTAGAGCATGCATGCCTCAATGGCAGGTTTCTTCGCTTTGAACAGTGGGTTCAAATAATTGACCCCTAATTGGATGATTCTGTAATGTACCTCAAATTTGTCATAATTGTTTTTTTCCTATGAGGCATTAATCTCCAATTTCATTCTCATATGATTATTGAATTAGAAAGAAGATCTTTGTTAAGGTTATAATCTTCGGACATGACTTGATTCTATCCTACCATAGGATGCCATCTACATACCTATCTAACTTACTTGATAAGGAAACTCAATGGTTAAATTTCCAAACTTGCTTATCTAAACACATGCATCTATGTGACAGGTTAAACTTAGGACTCGTGAATCCTAATCTCTCTTTACAAGTGATTTCCAAAGGTTGTGCGCAATACTAATGAGTCTGTTCATTCGAGGGAATGACCCTTCTCTTACCATATATACATATACATATAAGACCACGGGTTAGATCCTATAATCACAGTTAAAGGTAAGTCGCTTGGTGGTAATGTGTTTATCATTAGTGTTCATGGTTTCGATTATCGATGGGCATTTCTTTACGAAATATCTTAGTTTAGTGATATTCTCCTTCCCTTGCTCAACAGAGTTTTGAGTGATGCGAACTAGTTTTGTTTCGACTTAACCAAACAAAATACTAAATAAACTTCTCCTGAACTATAAGTTAACTAAACAAAACAGTTGTCGTGTACTGGTACTAACTTGTCTAGTCTCGGGGCATTCATTTACTTCACGAATTAATCTTGATGTGAGGGGGTGGTTTACTGTCAGGTGGGAGTTTAAGAATCTTCATCTATTTCTTTAAATGTGAACTTATTTGTGTGAGTTTCGAAGTTTTTACCTATCCTTTCATCCATTTTCATCACATCAACTATGCCTCGTCACATGGTTAGATCATCCGTTGTACCCTCAACATTTAATTGAGTAGGTAAGGTTCCTACTAGGGTTTTATGTGTTTATGGTGTTCATTGTGGGATTCTACAAATGAATCTGTGTATTACTTCTTTAGCAGAGGTGACTATCGTCAATGGAGGTTCGATTAACTGGTGAACAGACAACGTGACTCTACATTCCCTGGTAAGTCTTTAACATATTTCCCTAGACAACCAGAGGTGGCTCTTCGGGAACCCGTTTCGTTTGTAATTTTTGTTATACATTATTCTTTACACTCAAAACTACTCTTACTAGTGTTGTTCTATAAGTCTTTCTAGTTGTCTCTGTGTCCGTAGAAGGGTATTGTTTAGTCGTTCCTTCCTTGACCCTTCTAAGATAATGACATTCCCGAGAATTCATATATCGTTTTCTGTATTGTAAATACTTAGGGTTTTGTAACCTTCAACTAACATTATCCTTACAGTCTGTAATGTCAAGACCTAAAATTAAAATTCGTGAGACTGGGCGAGAGTTCTCTTTCGAAATGGTGAGGTCCCACCATGTAATATTTTATTTTAAATTCCTTTACCTGTACATGAGTGAACCCCTACTTCTATAGCTTATCAAATCTCAGTTGGTTCCCTCACATATATTCATTTTTGGTATGTTTAAAGTATTTCTGGTTGGCGTCGATATGATCTCTGTGATTCTTCAACAGTCCAATAATGATATCCTACAGTATCCAACCCTTTGTTTATAGTGATTACAGTCTTTATCGTGGTTTGTCCATCTAGATTCAAAGGGAGGGATATCTTTGTATTACTACTCTATGCAATTGGTTATGGAAGGGTTAGACCCAACCAGTTAGGTATAGTCCCAGTTATGTATGAAAATCTTATACTGTGTTTCTCCGATCATGCCTTGTACCATTTATGGATGAAAATGAAAAATTAATACTGTCGATTATTGCATTTCGTTAAGGCCATGGCCTACTGTGTAAATATTTCCTTCTTTTTTTTGTTTAATTCGTTTCAAGAGTTGATATGTATCACTAATGATGGACCCTGTGGATGTGAGGGTACCCATCAGGGAGTTATTTCACCATCTGCCCTTGGCTCGTGCGTATGTCTAGATGGAAAACGACAAGGGGAAAGAAAACATGTGAGCCTATGAATCAGAAGTTGAGTATTATCCTGCAATACTTAGTTATTAACAACTATCACTCTGATGGTGTTTTCTTACTTTTCTTTCATATAATTATTGATATTCATAAATGATAAATATTTCCAGGCTTTTTTCTGTGCAACAATTTCGTATGTTTCGTTCTCGCATTCGACGCAAAAGGTATTCGAGTACCCTTCTGTAAACCTTTCCGGAGTCCGAGCAGACACTATTGCAATTTTAGATTTATAGACGTTCGGTATAGTTTCACTCGGTTTCCTATAATGATTGGAAAAGGGAAATTCCCAAATGTATTCTTAAAATTCTAGTCCAGCTACTATAAGTAATGACCCCTTCAAAGATTTATCTACAAGATTTCCCTGTTTGTTTGAAGTAATGAAATCACTGTTGTATTAATAAATTATTCTCATCGTTCTGGTTTCATCCTAACTTGCAATTTAATTACTATGGTTGTCATTTTAGATTGTAGATTTCGTTTCAAACATCTATGAAATTCAAACTTATAGTTATGCATTGGATGGAAAGGAACTTATAAAATTCTGAAGGTCTATACTGTAAAAATTGAATCCTATTGTACAGACAATTTCGTATTATATCTATAACGCTATATCATTTTATTTTATTTCAACATTCCTTGTGTTTACTGCTGAAATGCTTTGTCCTGGACTTGTAATAGTTAGACTGGATCTAAACATTGGGTAGTTACAATGATTTGAGTTTATCAGAGTAAAGTAGAGTAAGGATGCAATTCTTGGATTATATTCAGAGCTCTTATCTATATCTATATCTATATATATAGACACACACACACACACACATATATAACCATTATGTCGGTACTTTGATTGTGTAAGGGGTTTCTATATGACTGGTAGGAGTTTGCATTTTCAATTACATGATATGTGTACAAAACTTTATGATTGTATAATTCCATTTCTATGCCGCCCACTATAACGATCGTCGAATGGACAATTTGCATGTATATATTCATCACTTAATATTTCATGGATCCCTTAATACAGTGGTTATTCGTTCCAATTTGGGTCTTTTTATTCTGTACAATTGGAAAGCAAAAATTAAATGTTATATTGGCAGATGATCTTATGACATAGTAGGAATCATCTAGAATTTGTCTTTGCATCTATTTGATTAATTTATTACTTTATCTATTATAGCTTTGTTCTTGCCACATCTAATACACAATGGCTTGCAATGCTACTTGTAATTTACATTGTATTCCTACCGCAATTGAAATTCCTCAAATCATTTCATCAATCCATTCTTTATAATAATAGTGTTGTCCCTATAACAATTAACATGTTGTGATCCTGTAATTTATCAAGTTATAACAGTGGTCTAACCTATAGCAAAAATATACAAAAAAGAAACTTTAATCAGATGTATCTTTCAGTGAATATATCAAATAACAATAATAATATTTGTTCCGTAATTTATTTCATAGATAGGATTCATTCAGATTTTGTTTAGCCCATTTTGTCAGATTCAAGTTTCACAACATTATAATAGGCTTCATCCATAGAAATAATTCGATGAAAAATTTAGAAATGCATTCTATCAGATATCTAATTAATCAACATTCATCTAGAGGAGAGGTAGAATAACATATCTGAACCAATTCAGGGGAAGACAAAGGGAATAACCATGTTCCTCCCAACTGTAGAATAGGGCAGGAAAAATCACGTGTCCTATTCACCCCCTAGCCTAACTAGGAATCCATGAGGGCTAACTCAGAACTCCTCCTCAGCAAAAGTCGTTCAATTCTAGAAAACATTCCCTTTCCTCACACTCACAAATAGTGTTCATAACAGAAAGTGATCAATAGTTCTTTTCCACGCATACTCAGCAGTGTCCTGCCTCCTCACATATGCTATATATCAAAACCAAAAATGCCAGGGTCTTTTTCCCTCTTGGGAATTTTCGCAGCTTTCCAAATCCCTGATTTTCAGGGGCTGCCAATGGCCAAATTCTTGATTTTCCACTTGTAACAATCATCCCTGAGGTAGTTCCAACATGTTCCCCACTCATGGAGTCATGGTCAGTTGATTTCAACATGGTTGTTCCATTTGTCCTCCTGCAATAATTATAAAATATTTTGTTTTCATACAAGTGTCATAGTCAAGTAGTTAGTTGAGTCAAATCAGATCTCTGCCAAACAGTCATAATTATTAATTACAATTAACCAAATTTGAAATTCGAAATTGCCATAAATGGAAAAAAAATTCCAATTTCGAATTTACCAAAAACGGAATAAATTTCCTAAGAAATTGCAATTTCAAAAATAATTTATTTCTGGGGATGTCACAGATTCCATCGAGTGTTCGACTTCAACTCATTTATTCACATTCATTGGATTGTACTAAGGTACCTTGGGAGTCATTGACATCAATGGTGATTTCCCTCCCACTTGTTAATGGTTTTCATTAATGATCGGTAATCAAGTGGTTTCTACCATGTTCGACTCCAACACCTATAATCACATGGTTAGATTCGTACTTAGAGACGATGGAAATGAAGACCCTGGATCTTATCATTTTGATCTAGGTTGCGAGGCAGTATTCATGGATTTGTACTATCACATATATCCACTGTGTATGTCTCGTGGCTATGTCTGAATTTGAATTCTTTTACAACATAGATCCACAGTGTATTCCTGGTGGCTATGCCGAATCATAATGACATGGATCCACAGTGTATGTTTAGTGGCCCTGACTCACTTGACACTTATGATTAGAGTCACTTGTAGTTTGAGTATGGGAATGCCTACCTCATAAATGGTATGATATTATGTAGATGCTTGTTTGTTGATCGATGTGCTCCTTGTTTTCGACACACACATTCTACAAAGTATTTTAGCTATCACGAGTTCCAGCTTCACACTTTGGGGGGCATTCTGTTAAACATTATTTTGGCCACCTCAGTGATCACCTGACAACATGTGTTCATGTTCCCTAAAAAATATTAAAAGAGAGTTTCTCTATGGGAAAAGTGATTTGCTTTCCTCTGCCAAAAACCATATGAAGGAAGGTCGTCACACCCTGCTATATGTATGGGGTGCGAGGATGCCTGATCTCCGTACTCTGCACTATACCTAGACTGTGACATCATCGCATGGTGCTTGTGCATAGGGTGTGACGATGCTTAAAGCATGGGAAAAGTCAAATTTCATAAATGTTGTAGAAGGGAAGCTTCTAGAAGATGAGGTGGCCTCCAATTGGTTTGGATCTTACTTGCTTCTCTGATTTTGTGGGATCATCCTAATCTCCTCACCCATCTCTCTTTCTCATTATATAAAGAGGTATATCTCATGGAAAAGGCTAAGTTTGAATAGGCTAATATTTGTATGGAGATTTCTACTTCAGGTTATGCTTGAGAGTTTTGCTTTAGTTCTTCAAGTCAAATTGTGGATCTTCTTCATTCAAGGAATTTGGAGCAAAGGTGTGAGTGTTGAAGCAAAGATCCATTGAAATGGGACCTTGCAACATCAAGGCATGGATTGTATTCTCCACTTTCTATTCACTTAATACAGTAGTGTATTTCTTCCCTATATAAGCATTTTGTCTTCTATTGTATAATTCCTTGATCATATACATAGACTTCATTAGAATACATATATCTTTGTTTTCTCTCTTTGATGGTTTGTGATTCTTAGACAGGTTTACTATTCTTCAAACCCAAGGAAGGAGCTACAAGGACAACACTAGCGAAGATCAAGCATCGTTTAAAATGTATGTCACTTGTACCTCATTAAACTAGTTCATATGATAATGAAGTTTAAGGAGAAGTGTGCATTCTGTTATGTTTTGTTCTAGTTTCCTGTGGTATCTAGGGAGATCTGTTCGTGTCCACACTTACCAATTAATCTGATAAGACTCATACCAAGTATTTTCTTTGCAACACCCAAATCTTTCATCGCAAATGAATTAGCTAATTTACTTTTGAGCACATTTATATCCTTCATGTTAGACCCTACAACAAGCATGTCATCTACATACAATAGAAAGATAATATAGCTTCCATTTTCTATCCTCTTAAAATAAACATAGTGATTAGAATCACATTTACTATAACCTTGTTATGTCATAAACATGGTAAACTTCAAATACCACTTCCTTGGAGCTTTCTTTAGGGAATATAAGCTCTTCTTCAACCTGCATACCAAATTATCCTTGCCTTTGACCTCATACCCATGTGGTTGTTGCATATAAATCTCTTCCTCTAAATCCCCATGGAAAAAAGTTGTTTTTACATCTGATTGTTCAAGATGCAAATATTCTACTTCCACAAGACTTAAAATAGTCCTAATTGAAGTCATTTTAACAATAGGAGAAAATGTTTCATCAAAACCTATACCTTTCTTTTGTGCAAACCCCTTTACAATAAGTATGGCCTTGTATCCTCCATCTTCTTCCTTCAACCTATAAACCCATTTATTCTAAAATGCTCTTTTTTCTGTAGGAAACTGAACCAAGTCCCAATTCTGGTTATTTACCAAGGAATCCATTTCCTCTTCCATGCCTTGCTCCCAGTTATTTTTAGCCTCTACCTGCATTTCCTCTTCATAACTTTATGGTTCACCAGAATTAGTCAACAATAAAAAATACAATGAATGATAGTATCATTCAAGGGGTCTACTTAACCTAGTAGATATTCTAACAACACTTGCAGGAGTTTGAGGTACATGTTGCTCCTGTTGTTGTACATTTTGATTTTCTAGTACCTTTGGAATTTCATTTTCTTTGATTTCATCAAGCACTTTGTATTATGTGTTTTCCTTTTCCTACTTCTTTCCATGCAACTGATCTTTGTACATGACATTTTCATTGAATACCACATCTCTACTCCTAATGATTTTATGATTTTCATAATCCCATAAGCGATAACCAAAATCATTAACATTGTATCCACTAAAGGTACACTTCTTGGATTTTGGCTCAATCTTTGCTCTATTTTCTTTATCAATATGGACAAATGCTTCACAACCGAAAGTCTTCAGAAATGAGTAGTTTACCTTTTTACATGTCCATGCCTCCTCTGGAATTCCACCATCGCAGGATCTTTAAGGCCCT
>ML813274.1:254978-268572 GCA_009831015.1 Picea engelmannii | reverse complement strand
TCATCTTTCCAGCCTTAAATTTTCATCGTTCATGAGAATTTTTGAAATAGTCATCTGTATTGTCAAATATCTAATGCATATAGTAAAAAGACTACTTTGTATAGTCTTCCTACAGTAAAAATAATAAATCTATAAGACTAGTTTAGAACTAGCATACTTGATACCTCCCCTCCCATTAAGTATTGAGAATCGAACCCATAGAAACACAACACTACAAGTAGAATGTAATAGAGTGCATAGCCAATGCAACTTAAATCAAGTACTACAATGCATAAGCTACAATATTGGGGAAGACTTAAAGAAATTTCATGTTAGATTCATGAAAATAATTAAAACCTCATAGAGACCAACAAGGAGGGAAAGCAGGCCCATACCTTCAAGGATGTCGTTCTGTACCTTGGGCGCCAGCCTAACAAGGCACATGAGAAACCATGGAATCAGAGTGAACACAATATTGGCAAGGGCGACCACTGGAATTAAGACCCCCCTTAGGGTTTCAAAGAGAAGAGCACCCCTTATAAGCTAATTTGCATAATCCAAGAGGGTTGTGTCAAATGCAACTGACCCAGGTAGATCTCAAGCTTATGTTGTAGAAATTCCTTCCATTATTGAAACAACTGAGCTTGATTTTGATTCCTATCACAACTAGTAGCTCTGATGTAATAGATTAAAGACTTGAATTGTTCAAAGACCGAAAGACAGAAAGTCTAGTGCATTGTATGAAAAATAGAAGAGCATAAGGTAAATGATTATCCCTATTTAAAGGTGAAGGTTACAATTCCTAACACGATTCCACCATTCTATATCCTTTTCTATGCATTTCCTCTATGTTATGTGGAAGCACTCTTAGTAACAAACCTTCGTTTTACACTGACTCTGAGAGGTAGTAGTGAGGATGCGAAGACTTTGTTACCAAGGAGGGTACCCATCACCTACCTTGTCGACATGAGTAATACATGAAGAGTTGCCACCATGGTAATTTAATAAATTACAAATTAGATACAAATTATACCCAACTATGTTACCTTCCACATGTACACTATTCATTTAAATAGAGACAAATTAATTGCATTCAAACTAACATGGATTAATTCAATTAGATGCAAATTACACCTAAATTTGTTCAATGCCACCTGCCTACCATGCTGCAAATCCTAACATGTGGTTAACCATGTGGGTTGCAATCACAATGGCATCAAACTACAACGTAGATCGAACAACACCACCATTAAAAGGAAATTTCCATGAGCCTTTCCTCCTGAACCTTAACAGACTAGTTCCCTTGAAGTCTCTAGAATTAATTGGGAATGATGATATTTGCAGATCTTTCGTCCCCAATTTCAGAGGGTTCCCATTCTCGGTGGCCTGTGTGCCTCCAAAATTTAATAAAATTGGTTAGGCAGAGCTAAATCTATGATTAATATCAATTCTTGTCAAGTGGGTCATCTATATTTTCACTCGAAGAGTCAGATCTCCAGCTTCTACAGTAAACATCAATGTTTCTCCAATGTAGAAACAAATGTATGCGGAAGTGAAACGCTTAGGCTCTTTAGCGGTAGTACGTAGAGCTGATAAAAATTCCCAGAGCTAGAAGAAAAAATGTATGCAATTCATCTGAATTGTTTCACTAAGTCGCAACTTTGTACCTATATTTAAAATTTACAAAGTGTGTTCACAAGGATAAATATGGAGCTATAATCTTAATTTCTTCAATAGTATTACTTCCATACAAGCAAGATGATTCAATGTTTTTGAAGAATCCAACTCAAGATAAAGTCATCTTAAGCCCTATGAAAGTACATGTCAAAATTTTGGAGAAAACAATCGAAAGATAATTGCCTAGAGTTCCTGGGAGACTTCTTATCTTTTTTTATGGGTGCTTGTTGCTATGAAAAGTTAGTGTTCTACCAGATAAGCTTCTTTTGGATTCTATAGAAAATCCTCAATCCAATTGAGCCCATCATTGGTTTTATTTTTTCTAGGAATTGATCATTTTTACTAGATTTTGTACTTAAAATCCAGGTCAACATTTCAATCCACACCCCCTCAGAATAAATTAATCAAATGTAATATATCTGGTGGATGATGGCTATGTTTTGGTAACCAATAGTTAAGGCTTTCACCATGGCAAGTACATTGGGTTTCTTAAGCTTTTGTAATCATTACTACTATGATAACTTGTTTATTTATATTTTTTTCCTTATATACCTGTGTAAGCAGAGGTATTTCTATTCTTTGCCCTATTTTGCATATACTAATGGTTGCATGTAGTTTCCGAACAACAAATGCTATCTTGTACTAGAAAATGGCAAGACAATATATAGATCGAGAATGCTATTATTTATATATATTCTTGTTTTAGAGGGTATACACTCTATGTCGTGGATTGAGTTATTTCTTTGGAAACTATGACTATGTGTGAATTGGTATGAAAAGTCATTTATACTCACCTGTTACTGAAATCTTATTTTAAAGTGTTTAAAGACTTAAGAACAATAACATTGTTTTCAATCACAAACACCGACTCCATTATTTCAGTGTATGTCCTTGATTTTTAAAATAAATTATGAATGCTCTCCACATTCTTGTTTTACTTAAGATTAGAGAGAATGAAAATTGAATCCTAGCACCTGGAGGTCGGGGAAGCAAAGCCAAGCTTTGTTCAATTAATAAATGAGAAATACACCATATATATATGATGAGATTCAGTTTGAACCGGTTTTAAAAGGTTGGAAACGAATTTCAACTAATCACCGCAACTAATTCTCCATTATTTCTAAGTCTCCCCTTTAATGGAGAAAGGATTGACATCCACACATAACATCAACCTAAACAGTTCAAATTTGATCTTCCCAAGAGGCTTAGTGAAAATATCAGTAGCATTTTCACTACTATTACAATAAATTAAAGCAATGTCATTAGACTGCATATTTTCTTGAACAAAATGGAACTGATTATCAACATGCTTTCTCCTTGAATGATAAACTGGATTATTTTCTAACTTGATCGTGATCTGGTTATCACATTTGATTATCGTAGCTTTCCTTTGTTCTTCTCCAACATCTTGAAGTAGTCTTCTAAAAAAAACAACTTCACAAGTTGTTGCACACAATGCTTTGTATTCTTCCTGTAATATCCCTAAGGATGAGCCCTATTGTAATCATGTTTATGAATTGTAAATCATGTTTTGTAGGCTGGTGAGCCGAGTATTGAGAAGATGGTAGGCTTACGTGTTTATTAGGAGAGCCTGTTTTTGTAAATGTAATATGCAGAACATTAATAAAGAATAAACATCATTGCGTGTAGACCGACCATGAAGAAAGAGTGATGGGGGACTAAGATTCCACAAGGTGGGTAAAGGAAAAGGGGCTGAAAAGTTGGAAGACAGACTAAGTGTTGATCCTAGGGGCTAATCTTAGGGAGTTAATTCCTTGGGAATAATGATTTATTATTATTCCCAAAGTTATGATAAATGTATGTTTTTATCCCAAGTTCCTGGAAGGGGAACGTGTGCAAAAGGGAATGCATGCTATGGAGTGCATGTAGCCTCATGGACAACATGTGTCGGCCCTGGCACATGAAATTTAACCCAAAGATTGAACCATGGAGGGGTTTTGTCCTCCGTTCAACCGTGAGTTGTATGAATCGAGGGGATCTCTGCATCTGTGTTCGGTATGCCTTACGCAGCTCAGGGTGGGAAGCCTATGATGTTTTTCTGGAAATCCGATTCACCTCGGTCTGAATGAAAAAATTCTATGTTCATCCTCTGCATTGATTGAGTCGTGTCACCTATGTGTCCTATGAGCCGAGCCTAACTGCTCTTGCATAGTAGAGTCTACACCCGAACCACCTTTGGGTTGTTTCCTTCCGTGTGTCCTGAGTGGAATTGACCAGTGGTTGTGGTTGTTATCCTCACCTTATGGGAATTGAGTTGAAAACTGGTTGAAGAGGAAGGTTGTCGGGCCTGGGAGCAGCTCTCTTCAGGTGATGGAGGCTGTTGGGAAGTAATTTTCTCTCAGAGAGAGTTCAGCACTAGCTACGGAGCTCTGAGACTTCCTGATAAGTCCTGTTGTCGAGGCCCAGAGAGGGAGGTGAAGCACCGATGGACTGAACTTGTGAAGGTGTATACTCCCGAGAGGAACAGGCATGTGAGGAATGAGAGTCCATGAGTAGTGGGCGTAAGAAGGCTCCTGGGGAGAATCCTTCTTATTTCTCTATGCATTTTTTCTTGTAACCTGAGCCTAGTCTAGCATTCCCTTACCTTGGGTGGAGCTTACTCCCAACTCGGGGGTGACCCATTGTTGAGTGTGATGAACAGTGAGGACTAAGGCTGGGAGGTTCTTGGAAGTTCTGCACATGGTTGGTGGAATTACCACAGTTTCAAATATAAGTATCAGTTTGTGCTTAATATTATGTTTTGCATGCCTGTGATGCTTATATGTTATCATTTATTCTGTTGCACATATGAGTTATTGTTAATGTCCTTGATGATGTATATTAGCAATAATCATGTGCTTACTATGTATTGTTTGATTGAATCGGTTAATTAGATTTAATATGCATGTTATATATATAAGTATGAGAATGTTCCACGTGGTAGCGTTGCCCGGCAAGTGGATTCGTGGCCGAGGACGTTACAATATGGTATCAGAGCCTAGTTACAACACTAAGCCTGGGTGGGCCATGTTAGTGGAAGTTGAAGCAAGAAATTCGAAAAGAAATGTTGTCAAAGTAGAAAAAATTCGAGTTATGAGCCATGTTTCAACGCTAAGCATGGATGGGTCGGATAAGTGGTCTTTGGACCCAAGGTATCAAGTGGAAATTATGTTGGAGGAACCAATTTAGAACCTTAGATAGTTCCTGACCACCAAGGAGTTACTTGGACATGTTACCAATCTCGGGGGGGGTAGCGGTAGAATAAAACTGTAGCTGTAGATCAGTTGTAAAGGAGAAGATTTGGATCATCAAATCCATGTCCAGACACTTAGGAGAGCGCATAGAGGAGATCAAATCTGGACCATCAGATCTGAGTGTGTGAACCAACCACAGTTGGATCTAGGGAACGTGCACAAGGTTTAAAACCCTTTTGAGTTTCACAGGAGTGTGGAAATCGCGATACGCGAAGCCTCGATATCATCATGACCGTCCATCGGGAGGGACGCGTGGAGAGCGATCAACCTTTCACTGAATCGTAACTTGAACAGGTCAAAGGGAAAGTTCGTGAGAATTCGTGAAACACAAATTCGCGATTGAATCACAACCATTGATCCAGGAGAGATCTGGACCGTTAATTGTCCAGGAAGAATTTCGGCATTTCAAGAACTAGGAGAAGTGAGAAATGTTGACGCACAAAATCTCGAAGCCTGAAATCGTGAAATCTCGATGAGCAAAAGTAGTGATTCGAGCTGACGTCACTGGGATGGATGAGGACACATGGGATATGTGCCATGTGCTAGTGGGTCCCAAAGGAAAAAGTAGAAGCAGTGGGGCTAGATGGCGTCACCTAAGGTAATGTGGACCTTCTTAAGCACATCACGTGTCACCACCTTGGTTGGTGACAACTGTGTTGTGGGCCCGGGGTGAGAAAGGTCGGGAGTTCAAAAGTCGAGAGTTGGAGGGGGAAGTGATTATGAGAGCCTCCAGGACTGAAACCCGAAATCCCAAAGTTTCATTTAGAGAACCTAGTGATCTATCGTTGGTCGTGGCCCGTGATCACATGAGTTGAGGACCAGGAAAAAGGGGCTATTACTCGAAAGTTACAGAGCTGAGTAGAACTCGAAAGATTTGTGAAATCAAATCGTTTTTTTTAATCAGATTGGTTTTGAATGTGTGGAGTTTGTTAAGGACAGATGGCCTGACAAATTCAGGTTTTCTGGACATTGTGATTGCAAAAGTTCACAGTGCCAGAACTGATTAGAATTGCCATGGAGTGCAAAGAAATGGAAGAGAGACATAATGCTTCCAGTTCATAAAACAAAACTAAAGGAATGGACTCCCACTTGGGAGTTGAAGTATCTCACTCCAATGGGAACAGAAAAGAGATAGATAAGAAAGGAAATCTGAGGAAGATCATTGAAAAATTGTAGAAATATGCCCAAACTCGCTGACCAGATAGCATAAAGCTCAGGAAAACTCAGGAAAGCTCAGGAAAAACAAGGAGAATTCAACACAAAGTTGTTAAAGAGTTTGGAGAGAATATAAAAGAAGTTGGATAAGGAGAGTGACTCAAGTAGAACAGGGAGTCACCAAACTTATGAGGGGAGAAGATCAAGGAGTGTTGGTAGACACCATTATTACTCCCAAAGACACTCCAAGAGAAGGGCACACAGTAGTTCAAGCCCATCTCCTACCAGAAAGCACAAGAGATATGGAATGGGTGAACTAAAGGGTGAAATGAATAAGATTAATCCTCCTACGTTTGATGGAGAACATAAGAAGGAGAAAGATTCCAAAACATGGTTGCTTGGCATGAGGAAATATTTCCAACTACGGAATTATTCCTCTCATGCAGAAGGAATAATTGCAATGTATCAACTAAAAGGAAAAGAATCCATGTGGTGGGATCATCTTGTGCAGGTGCAACACATTAGAGAGAAAGATATCACTTGGAAAGAATTCAAGAGATATTTCAAGAAGAAATACTTGACTAAAAGATATTATGACAAGAAGGTGAAAGAGTTCTTTGAACTCAAGCTAGGCAGCATGACCATGGATGAGTATGAATGTAGGTTCTTGGAATTTCTGAAGTATGTTCCGTTCATCAAAGAAGAGACTGTCAAGATTCAAAGGTATTTGAGTGGACTGCCATCTTCCATTGGGGACAAGATCTAGTATGATGACCCCAAGACCATGGAAGAAATGATAAGAAGAGAGAAATGCTTATACAAACAATAAACATAAAATCGTACCTTTTGGAAGGCTTGGGATGACCAAAATAAGTTTAAGAAAGAGCAGAGGCAGAAGGGAAACAAACCTCCCTTTTTCATAAACAGTCCCCAAGGAAAACCAACGTTTAGAGAGCCAAGAATGGTTGAAGTAGGGGAACAAAGACCAAGACAGATACCCATTCAGTGTTGGGGCTGTCAGGGAAACCATAAGTACAGAGATTGTCCCCATAAAAATGGAAAAGTGAGAGCTGTCCATAATTTTTAGCAAGCTGACACAGTGGAGGACATGGGCAGTAGAATACCAAGGATCTATGCGGCCTTGGACAACAAGCAAGCTGAATTTCAATTGCACATGATTGAAGTAGAAGGTATCATCAACAACCATGCCTTTACTATTTTAATCGATTCAGTGGCTAGCCATAGTTATGTAGATCCTAGAGTGGTGGAAAGTTTGCAATTGTCGAGAAGCAAACATGAGAAATATTGGTTAGTGCAGCTAGCTACAGGAACCAAGAGGAAAGTCACTGAGTTGGTTAAGTCTTGTCCAGTAGACATGAATGGATTGAGCACAAAGGCTGAATTGAATATTCTACCTTTAGGGTCTTATGACTGTCTAATTGGGATGGACTGGTTGGAAAAACACCATGCCAACTTGGACTGTCGTAATAAGGCCTTCACTTTCTTGGATGAGGAAGGGAATCGAAAAACAGTCCAAGGAATTCCCAGAGCTATTTCTATCAGAGAAATCTCAGCAATGCAGCTGAACAAGTGCTACAGAAAAGGCTATCAATTATTTGCAGCCCATGTGGAGGAAACACCTAATGATAAGGTGTAAGGTATTGAAGACCATGTGGTACTAAAAGTGTTTGAATATGTATTTCAAGAGGTACACGGACTGCCTCCGAAGAGAGATATTGACTTCTCTCTAAATTTGATGCCCGGAGCAACTCCAATGTCAAAAGCTCCTTACAGAATGAGTACACCAGAGTTGAAATAACTGCAATTGCAGTTTGAAGACCTTCTGAAGAAGGGGTATATACGCCCAAGTGTGTCACCTTGGGGAGCTCCGATTATATTCATGAAGAAGAAAGATGGAACAATGAGATTGTGTATCGATTTTAGACAATTGAACAAAGTGACTGTAAAGAACAGGTATCCTTTGTCGAGGATTCATGACCTCTTCGATCAGTTGAAGGATGCGAAGATATTTTCGAAGATAGATCTCAGGTCGGGATATCACCAGGTAAGGATAAAGGATGAAGACATCAACAAGACCACCTTTAGAACAAGGTATGGTCATTACGAGTTCACAGTGGTGCCATTTGGGTTGTCAAATGCACCCGTTGTTTTTATGTGTCTGATGAATGGTGTATTCAGGGACTATTTGGACAAGCTTGTCATAGTCTTTTTGGATGACATTCTGGTTTATTCCAAGTCAGAGGAAGAGCATGAGAAACATATGAGGATGGTTTTACAGGTGCTAAAAGAGCACCAACTGTATGCCAGGTTGAGTAAGTGCTTGTTTTATCAGGAGCAGATCCATTACCCGGGGCATATTATTTCAAAGGATGGGATAGTTGTAGACCTTGAGAAGATTGAGGCCATTAGAGGATGGCCAGCACCAAGGAACGTGATAGAAGTTGAATCCTTTATGGGTCTAGATGGCTATTACAGAAGGTTTATCACAGGGTTCTCAAGGACAGCTCACCCTGTCACTTCCTTGCAAAGGAAGGAGAAGAAGTTTCAGTGGACAGAGGAATGTGAGAAAAGCTTTCAGCGATTAAAGAAACTGTTAACCAGTGCTCTAATATTGAGGATTACATATCCAAATGAATATTTTGTGGTATGCATTGATGCATGCAAAGAAGGACTGTGAAGATTCCTCAATCAGAATGGATTCATAATTTGTTATGAATCCAGAAAGTTGAAAGAGCATGAAAGGAACTTTGCAACTCATGATTTGGAGTTTTCAGCCATAGTACACACTCTAAAGAAGTGGAGGCATTACCTCATGGGAAGGAGGTTTGAATTGAGAACAGACCAAAATGGTATGAAATATTTTTTTTATCAACCAACCTTGAAAGCTAGGCAGAGTAGGTGTTTGGAATTTCTCTGTGAGTACGATTTTGATATCAATTATATGAAAGGGAAGGAAAATAAAATGGTTGATGCACTCAGTAGGAGATTACACGAATTACATGCTACAACCATTATCATGCACTGAATTGATATAAAAGGCATAATTTTAGATGCTGCAAATGCATATTTGCAGTACATGGAGCGGGTAACAAAGCTATAGCAAGGTGAGATGCCACAGAAAGTGGAAAATTATAAATTGGAAATTATATATATATATATATATATATAAGAATGAGAATGTTTTGTGTGGTAGTGTTTCCCTCCAAGTGGATTGGTGTTCAGGGATGTTACACTTCCTCAATGGATGACAAAGATATAGTAGGTTTCTTCTTATTGCTCCATGAAACAATTATGGATCCAATGCCAAAGGCATAACTTGTAGTAGATCTCTGATAATCCGGATTTCCATCCTAGTCTGAATCTGAGTAACATGTCAACTCAACATCGAATGAATCAATATACTTAATACCATAATAAATTGTGCCTTTGAGATACCCAAGTACCCCTTTCGCTGAATTCCAATGGATTTCTAGAGGTTTTGACATAAACTGACTTAACACACGTATGTTATGTCAGGTCTAGTTGTAGTGAGATAGTTCAAGATTCCCACCATCTTTCTACACTATATCATTTACCTCCTTCAAACCATCATCATAGTAAAGTTTTRTGTTCTTCTCCATTGAAACATAAGAAACTTTACACTGATCCATTTTAAACCTYGTAAGTACTTTCCTGACATATTTAACTTGATACAAAAACGTTTGACCAACATTTCTCCAAACTTCAAGACCGAGACAGTAATGTAACTCACCAAGATCTTTCATTTAAAATAACTGTGACATCTGCTTCTTATTTCCACTAATCATTTTTTCTTAATTTCCTGTAATAATTAAATCATCAACATATAAGGAAATCAATACAACATTTCCCTTTTCATTAAACTTGGTATACATATTTGGATCACTTTTGCTCCTCATAAAACCCTGTTAAGAAAGAAGGAATCTATCTTCTCATACCATGACCTAGGTGCATGTTTCAGTCCATACAATGCTTTCTTTAATTTACACACTAAATGTTCATGACCACTTTTCACAAACCCCTCTGGTTGAATAAGGTAAACCTCCTCCTTTAAGTCACTATTCAGAAAAGCAGACTTTACATCTAATTGGTGAAGCTTCCAATGCTATTTTGTAGCTAGTGCAATTAACATTCTTATAGTGTTTAATTTAGCTATTGGTGCAAATGTTTCTGCATAATCAATTCCCTCTTTCTGTGAATGGCCTTTTGCCATCAATATGGATTTATATCTATCTATAATACCATCTACTTTGAATTTAGGTTTGTATATCCATTTACATCACATGGGCTTTTTATCTTTAGGCAATTCAGTCAATCTCCAAGTTTTATTTTTCATTATAGAGTCATATTCTTCCTCCATTACTTTTCTCCACTCTTCATGTTCATTAGCTTCATTAAAACTCATGGGTTCTATGACATTTTAAATATTACTCATTCGGGCATAATATTTATATTTTTAAGGTGGACGATTTTGTGGTGAAGATCTTCTCAATTGGTTGGCGACTTCTTCTCTATTTTGTGAAGATTCTTCTTCACTGCTGGATGTATCCATGTCGCTTGGTGCCTTTTCCTACTGCTTCTTCTCTTATTTTACCTCCTCATCTTCAAGAAGTACATGCCATCCTTCATGATTGTTTTCTTCATTATTTCTTTCTTCCTGCTCATGAAAAATTACTTCTCTACTTGCAAACACTTTGTGAGTAGATGGATCAAACAGTTTATATGCTTTAAATTATGAACATTACCCTATAAAAATACACTTGATAGCTTGAGCATCAAGATTCTTTATGTTCTCCTTTGGAATATGTGCAAAGGCCTTACACCCAAATATCTTCAAATTATTAACTGTTGGTTTATAATCATACAAGTCTTCGAAAGGAGTTTTATGAGAAAGACACCTTGTTGGACTTCTATTCTGTAAGGACACCTTGGCTTTGTTCTCCCGCTTATCCCAATCTAGGATTGTTGTCGATGTCACACTTGCAGTCGCATCGGGTCACTCTTCAACTCCTTTCACGATCATCCATATGCCATAACCTTCCATCAAGATTTGCATTTTGAATTTCCAATTGATGAAATTTGAGCCATCTAACTTGTTGACTTCATTGAGGTAGGTTTGTGCAGATTCACCATCCTTGCAAATTTCATTGAGAAAGCGATCTCCTCTTTATTTATTTATCGTCACACGATGTAAAATTGTAACCTCACGATTTAGATCGCTGAGGAGGAGGACCTCTCTTCTATCAACAATAACCGAACCTTGCTATCTAACAAAAGACAACACGAATGCAATCAACGAGGTATATCCAACATGAACTTTAGATCGACTTCGCTACACTCTTTAGAAATGATACAATATTCGTATCATTGTATATATCTCGTGACGACCCTGATTGATATATCTCGTGACGACCCTGATATATCTCGTGCAAAGAGACAAAAATGTTTAGCGTGCATGCTTCTCTGAAGCGATCTCTCCTTGCAAATATCCTCTAGAAAACATTTATATGCATAGATAAAAACGTTTAGCGTGCAACGTTCTGATCTCAACAAAGGTTGACTAGTTCCTTAGCGCAATGATCAGATCTCAATGAATATGTGCTCTCCACATGGGATTCTCCATCTCCACGCCTCTCCACGGAGGTTTCTCCATCACCAGCATTGAATATATGCGAAGCTACGCTACTGGGGATCCCAAGAAGGAGAGAGTTATGGGAAGCAACTTCCAGAGGAGATTCCCAGTGGGATGTGGCTGCTTTAATTCGTTCAGCTTGGAGGCGACAGACGAAAATCGGAATATCTTAGCGCTCCAACAACAATCCTTCTTTGGCAATCGAGAATGAAAGATCCTCCTCAACAATCCTCCTCAACAATGATGTCTCATCCAACTCTATTGGAGAAGAGTGTGTATGCTCCACGCAGATGCTTTCGCGCAGCCTCTTCACACTCAATCAATAGACAACGACTCCATGGCACTCGGGGTTTGAATCACACATTGACAGCTTCATACACACTCCACGCAGACTCTCTCTTCTCACGCAGATCGATAGAGGGCCCAATCATGCTCCACGATCAACAACGATCTGCCTCTCCACAATAGAAGCTCTACGCAGATGCTAGATGAAGCTCCATGAAAATGCTTAACTCCTGCACCTACGGCTCGACACTCAGAAGACTCAGGGATGAGATCTCTCCTTCAAACAGAGAAGAGAGCATCGATCTCTTCTCCCTTAGATCTGATACCAAATTAAGAATAGAGAGAATGAAAACCGACTCCTAGCACCTGGAGGTCGGGGAACCAAAGCCAAGCTTTGTTAAATTTCTCAATGAGAAATAAAATATATATATATATGATTGATGACATTCAATTTGAATTTGAACTACTTTAAAATGGTTGGAAACTAATCACCACAACTAATTCTCTAAGTATTTTTACTAAAACCAAAAGCCTCACCCTTCTTAAAATTTATTGCAAAATTGGACCTCATTTATTGTAAAAATATTCAGTTCCTCTGCATAAAGAGATGGTTGTTTTTATGTTCTTTTTTAAATGGAGTGCACTACTAGCCACAAATACATTTTTGTATGACCTTGCAAAGTTATTTATGAGAAATATCCAGAAATAGTTCCTTACCATCTTCGAACCGATTTCTAAATTAATTTCACTATATGTTTCATATATATATAAGTAATTTCATTTCCCTAACCATTTTCTAAAGTAATTTCACTATCGATTTCATATATAAAAGTAATTCATGTCCCCTTTAATTTATAGTAATAAAGTTCAAAATTTCTGGTATCCAAATATCTATATAAAATATTTTAAATTTATTATAGGTTTTTAATAATAATAATTATTCATTATTTTACTTATTTTACTTGTTTGTTCGTATGTATTTCTAACATATAAAATTCATTCAATTTTTCTTTCATATGAAATAATAATATTTTATATTTGTCTTGTTCAGAGATCTATATGCGAGTTTTTAAATATATTTTAAAAAAATCCATTGATTTTGTTTGTTGTTTCGTATACCTTTTTTCTTGGATGGTTAACATGTTGAGTATCTTTGTTTTGAATTCAATTTAGTAGTAAATAGGCACGAGAAGAGATATTTTGCAGAAGCTTCCTCTTCGCAAAAACGATAAAGAAAAAGGAAATCATATTTTTAATGAAATTGTGGTGGTAACCAGAATAAGATCAAGTGGCAACGCCTTTCAAGTGAGAATAATTGAGTCAGTGCACCAATTTTTTTTTTGACAAACAAAGCGTAGCCAAAACTGGGTGCGATGGATTGATTTATCCAACGACTACTTGACAGTCCTTCCCAGAGAAAAATATATTTCTACTTTGTTTGGCTTTCTGATTGTCACCCTAACCACCCAACTTGTTTTCTTTCTTTCGATAGAGGAAGGTTTATATATATATATATATATATATATATATATATATATATATATATATATATATATATATATATATAAGTGTG
>ML813274.1:155932-186636 GCA_009831015.1 Picea engelmannii | reverse complement strand
AGGTTGATGCATGGTTCATGTTTATTGGTACATGTTTACATCGGTATATCTCACAGTGATAGTGTGATAGTGGTTCCATCATTCTACTTCTACTTCAGGGCAGTTGGACGAGGCAAGGACAGGTCGTTGTAGCCACCTTGTAGTTGTAGTCGGAAAACATAGGAGTTGTAGCCTCCTTCTGGTTGTAGCCAGAGAATTGGGGAGTTGGAGCTTCCCTCAGGTTGTAGCCTAAGAAACTAGGGGATTGGAGCCTCCTTCCAGTTGCATCTGGAATACAAAGGAAGTTGGTGCTTCCAATTAATGTAATTCCTCAAGACATATAAGATAAAGCATTCTATGGTTTTCTCCTGATTTGGGTTTCCACGTAAAACATTGGTGTACTGTGTATGTGTGTGATTGTTCATTTATTATTGCTCATTATTGGATAATAATTCTACATTGATATAGCACTTGGATTATTTGGAGAAAAAGGATTATAATTATGCGATTATAGATTCACCACCCCTCTCAGTAATCCAACACAAAGGGGAAACTAGGAGAAAATTAAGACCCATAAAGGAGTCGAGGAGAGAGCCTAAGAAAGAGAAGCCAGGTTCCAATACCATTACCATTTCACAATATTTATTTAAAAGGGGAGCAAAATTGGAATCTGTATATCAAACCATACCAAGGTGATATCGATTCATTAAAGTTGAACCATTGCTTGCAGCAATTAGAGGTCTATTTCAATGTTTAAAATATAGATGAGAAGAATATTTTGTTTCCTCAACTTAAGTTAAGGAAATACACATAGAGACACTTAGGTTGGAGGGTGATCCAGGATTTCAAAACCATCATTAAGTCTCAATTCTACCCTATCAGGTATGTAGAGGACCAATGGATCCGTTGGCATTACTTCAAGCAAAGGAAAGGGAAGAGTGTGTGGGAGTACACCACCAAATTCAGAAACATGGTTATCATGTTGAGTATCTCTCCCAAGAACCCATATGTACTCCTCAAGTATCTGGGGGGGTCTACATAGTCATTTGTGTAAGCAATTGATGCTCTTCAAGCCCAAGACAATTGAAGAGGCTTGTGTGCAAGCATAGTATCTGGAAAAAATAGGAAACAAGAAAGGAAAACCAAGTGGTTCCAAGTAGAAAGAGAACCAAGACACTTCCAAGGAGGGGAAGAATAAGTGGAAAGGGAAATACAAGAAGGAGACAACCATTACACATCAGTGAGATGATCCTATTAACCATTGTAATCATTGTAATATTAATGGTCACACTAAGGGAAAATGTTGGAAACTACATCCAAAGATTAACCCTAAGAAATGTAAGAAGGATGTCAAGAAGAAGAACCTTATAGTCATGTATTCAAGAAATTAGGCTGAGAGAAACTTGGATATGGATGAGAATATTTATGTACTTCAATGAAGAAGGAGGTGAACCTAAGTAGCCTTCATCACAAGGAAGAGAAGGAGATGAAAAAACTCTTCCATATCAAGATCTAGTTTAAGAAGACCAAGATAAATGCTCTATTTTGGTTCATATACCAATCTCATAGTAGTCAATTTGGTTAGCAAGATAGGATTGGAGATTCATGATCATGCTAGCCCATATCCACAGGGGTGGGTAAACAAGGATGTAGAGGTAAAGGTCATGAAACAATGTAATATCAAATTTTTTGTAAATGCATATTTTATTGAAGAAGTGGAGTTAGATGTAGTACCCCTCCACGTATGCAGTGTAGTGTTTAGAAGCCCCTACATGTATAAGAGGGATGAAATATTCATCCAAATAGAAAACTAGTACCTCCTTATCAAGGATGGGAAGTCTTTCCTTGTCAATGCGCATAAAGGTAAATTGAAGATCTTACTGGTAAGTGACAACCAAGCCAAAAGGTTGATTAGTTCATGTAAGACATATATTTTTATTTTTTTACAAGAGAATCAGTTGGGTGATGAATCGATAAGACTATAGGCATCCCTAGAGGGATGTACTAAAAAGAAGAAACAATAGTTTGAAGAGTTTTGTAGGCATATAGAGGAGTGCTCCAGGAGCCTAAAATAATTCCACCTAAGAGTGAAGTGGAGCACAAGATACAGTTGTTTCCTGACTCCCCATTACCAAATATTGGGCTATATAGGCATTCTATTTTGGAAGAAGATGAAGTGAATAAACAATTACAGTAGCAGATACTAGAGCAAGGATTAATTCAACCAATCACCTCACCTTGTGGGTCACCTGTCATCATAGTACCCAATAAGGATGGGACTTGGAAAATGTGTATCGACTATAGAGCTTTGAACAAGATTACACTCAATAATTAGTACCCTTTTCTTAGGATTGATGATTTGTTGTACTAGTTGCAACATGCCAAGTACTTCGCAAGGTTGGATCTCAAATTTTGATATCACCAAGTACACATAAAATAATAAGACATCCTTTAATACGTGGAAATATTTGTATGAATGGTTGGTCATTCCATTTAGTTTATGCAATGCACCATCTACATTTATGAGACTGGTCAATGATGTATTGTGCCCATATTTAGATTCATTTTTTATAGTGTATTTGGATGATATATTGGTTTATAGCTCTACCTGGGAGGATCGCATCTCGCATCTCATGTAGGTGCTAGAGAATTTGAAAAGGAAGCAAATAATGGCTAACCTTAAGAAATGTAATTTTTCTCAGCAATCATTGGTTTATTTGGGGTATGTGATTGGTGGACGGGAGCTTAAGATAGATCCCAAAAACATGGCCATCATGAAATGGTCAGTTCCTACTAATGTTAGTGAAGTTAGGATCTTTGTTGAGGCATTACAGTACCTATGTAATTTGATAGCATATTTTTCAGTTGTAGATGCACCACTCTATGCCATAACAATGAGTGGTAAGAGTCTCCAGTGGGGAAAGAATTAGTAGAAATATTTCGACAAGATGAAATGAAATATCAGCCAAGAACCAATTCTCGCATTTCCTAACTTGTAGATTTCTGATCCAGGAGGATCTTCACAGTCGACACATTTTCAGTTGCCTTCAAATACTGCCAACATTGTCCAATCAACAAAGAGCTCACATTGATCTTTCCGATGCATTTCGAATGAAGTTGATTGGACTTCACATGCTATAGATATGTCTTGTTGATATTTAGGGGCAAAATGGAATTTGTAAAATGTTTAATACATGAGATAGGATTCTCATAATTATGTATTTTTCATTATTTTAAAAGGGATTATTTGGTGCAAAGCCATGTTGGATTTCAATCCCTAGTCTCAAGGACAGTCCTAAGGAGAGTTTATATCTTCATGGATGGTTGAGAGATATTCTCAAACCAATCCCTTGAGATATGCCAAGATCCTTATTTAGGGGATCTTGAGAGATATTATCTCCATGAAAATATTGATGTGGTTGAGATGGAGATGTTATATAAACCCTTCTTAGGGGTCAAGAATAAGGAGAGAAAGGAAAGAGATTGTGGAAATCTTATTGAGAGCTTATTGATTCAGAGGATGTATTTGTAAAGGAGAAATAGTTTGTAGGCTTGTTAATGTAGCCCTTTTAAAGAAGAATCAATAAAACAGATTCATGGGATTCATTAATCCGGAGACATAGCCAGGGGGTCTAGCGAAATTCATTATCATATTGTTGTCAATGTTGTTTGTGTGATTTTGATGCATTCTCACTTGGATAAGTACATTTTTTATTTATAAACATACACAACAACTTTGACAATTTTATGTGATTATTTCCTTAATGAAGCATGGTCAGTTAATGAAATTGCCCTTATTCACATGCAATTTTGTCAATGAAAGATCTTATTTTGAAAAATTGGATGTAAGAAGATTCTCACCAAATTTTCATATCAAGTGGTATCAGAGACAGTTTGACCAGTTTTGCAGATTGTGAATATCACCATGGGCAAAGGAGCGAAGAAAGTAGAAAGGCTCCAAGAATTAGAAGAGATAAATCACAACATTCAAGCCGAAAATGCAGAATTGAGGAGACTTTTGCAGGTTGTAGAAGAAGAGAAGCAAGAGCTTCAAGAGAGGTCTCAGCTTCATGGATAAGTCCTTAACGAAATTATTGAAGAATTGCAACTTGAATTGCAAACCAAGGATGATCTCTTGGCTAAGTTGTAGCTTGGTGAACGAATGGAAGACAAATATCCTTCTATCGTGGATGCACAAACTCAAACTGGGGTATGCGTTGAGATTATTTCTTCATGTTCATTTTCATCTCAGTATGATAATAATTTTGGCATGAATCTTCTCACTAAAATGGGATACAAAGGAGGTGGACTTGGCATTAATGTCCAAGGAATCACTCAACCATTAGAGGTGGTACAAACACCACCATTTGCAGGTTTGGGTTATGTAAAGGTAGATATTGGAGAGTGCTCAAAGACTGCTAAAGAAAGAGCCACTTCTACATCATTGGATTCCAATAGAGGATCCAAAGAAGCTAGTCCTCGTCAAATCCACAACAAAGATAAACCAGGAAGATATAAAAGTCATTCAAATTATTTTCTTGAATATAAGATAAATGATTTTTGCACTATATCTTTTAACCATGATGTAGCCAAACATCAAATGAAGAAAGTTTGGGTTAAGAAGACATATGTTTCCATGGGAAGTAAGACAAAGAAAAAACCACACCTTCCAATTCCTTCCGCCAGGAATGCATAGTTGAATGGAAAGCAAAGAAATTTTTGCAGTTACTGCAAAATCAATGGCCATTGGGAGAAGAAGTGTTGGAAATTACATCTCAAAATTCGCCAAAAACCAAGAAGCAAGAAGATTGTCAAAGAGCCTGTGATGAAGGAGGCTCCTTCAACCATTGTAAAAGCATGAATACAAGAAGAAATTGCTTGGTGTTGGTTGGGTAATCCATTGATGATATTTCTGCAAACTATAATTTTGATGTTTTCCAAGTTTCCAATTTACATGGGGACAAATATCAATTTACATGGGGACAAATATCCTCCTTAATGAAGAAAATGGTCAAAAATGTTCTCTCTCGAATTCTGGAACTAATTATGCCATATCAAAGAGCTCGTCGAGACGATTCCAAAGACGTTGGAATCACGTGAGTCCAAATGGAAAAATTTTGCATGTTTGGAACAGAAGGAAGTAAAAGTTGGGCCTCAGATTCGTGTTGTGGTAGGTAGTCAACCAGTTCAAAGGGAGACTGGAGGAAGGATTGATAGATCGTGACTATCTCATCAATTTGATATGAATGGCCCTCTTTGTGTGGCTGCAACCTTCCTTTTGAGCCCGAGTTAATCCCAAGTAATCCATGATTTGTCTTCAGGTGTTGGAATGGGTGGAAGGATGTCGTTGGCTTTTAGGCTTATGCTGCAAAACAATGCAATATTAAATTGTTCTCCAATATCAAAAGTCGGCCATGTTATACCTCAAAGATATGTGCCAATAATTGTGAGCCATTTTATGGATGATTTGACAATTGAAGAGAATACCGGAATGAGCAATGGTTTGGACAACAATTTGGAAAATAGGAGTCGTCAAAGTCAAGAGCTATCACAACGGAATGTTTTGTCAGATCCTTTGTCTATGTTCAATTCATTGCTTGATGACTTTCCTCTACTTGCAAGCAAGGTTTTATCATCAGTATTGGTTGCAACATATTCTCCTCCTGCTATACAAAATGTTAAAAGTCTTCTCAAAGGCCCCAAATCAAGTATCCTTATGAGATGGAGAAAGGATTGTTAATTCTCATTGCTTCTGGCAGCCCCGACCTATAGGTTTGTGATCCAAATGGTCGTTGGTATCTCACAGATCATGGATTTGGTGTTGGAGATATTATGTTGTTAACAAGTAGGGCACTTGGCCATGCCATTGTCGGGCTTCGTCATGTTGCTTCTTATCGAGTTAATCCCATGAATCTACACTTTGGGAATATTTACAAATGAGTATTGGTAGTTATCATTTCTTGGTTGTATTAAAATCCTATCGAAAGAGAATAGATGTTGGCTTGGCAGGCGATGATCAATCGGTACTTCCAATGGTAGGATTTGTCCTCAGGAAGTCAATCCTGCAGGATTCAAGAAACAATAATGAAACTCGGGGATCATTTTAGGGTATCCAGTTTTGTTAACCATACCAGTACAACCAAATATTTGGAATTTTAATATAGAGTTGGTCAAGTAGTCGATGACTCCACAAATGCATGTTGGGATAGTAATCCATTCAACCACCTCTGTCTAAAGAATCCCTATTGTTCCTCCTGCTACACCACATGTCAAAGGAGAAGAAGATTCCCATCATCATGAGGTCAATATGGGATCTCCAAGCAACCCGCATAAAGCTTCCATGGGATCGGATTTGAAGGGATTCCATGGTCCACGATCTCATACACCAAGTTTCCATGTCATCTAAGATAAATGTCGATCTCAAATTCTAAAATTATATTTTGATATGGCAACGTAATTAAGATGATGTGGAGGATAAACACAAATCATTGTTTCATATTGAGTAATGGCGTCATCAATTCTCAAGCTCAAAGGTCGTGTTGAAGATTTTCCTTCCCAGAAAATCCATGGAAAGGATAAAGTCTATGCATGAAGGATATGGGGTCAAAAATTTGGCAATTCTATTGCCTCGGTCATGGAGGTCACGATTTTTTAAATTCGTGGCACTCAAACTGAAGCCAAATATTGTGGACGCCCTCTTCTTTGAGCGTTGGAAGATCTCACATATACAATTTTGAGTTCTTATATAGACCAAAAGATGTGCAGTCAATCTCCAAAGAGATATAATTTGCAGAGTTCGAGGTACTAGTCTCGATGGAGTTCATCGAAATCATTCTAAGTCATGGTTACGACATCGGGATTTGAACAAAAATTTCAGTAGTAGATTCCTCTATGGAATCACAGGTGTTCGTAAACTTGTATGCGATCGATGGACTGCTAGAAATGTTCAAGTATGATTCTAAGAAAAATGTTTGGACATCTGTGGCTTTTCTTCCAACACGTACTCCCATTATTAGGTGCGATGTACCATGTCGAGATCGGATTTTTGTGAGTTTTATTGACAGTGAGGGTCGAAGTGCCAGATTCATCATCTTTTGATCATGTGAATGATTATCTGATTGATTGTGGGTCCTCCAAGAATACTAAGCTTCATGGTAGATGGACTTTCATGTCTGATTCAAAATCATCTTCGATGTTATCTACAAAACGCAACATTCCAACTCAGGCTAATTCTGGTGCAAGTGTTCCCTCTGAACTCTATTTGACAGCACACATTTTCACTCATAAATAATCTTATAATTTCGATATTTGAGATGGGTTTCACTTTATTCAAAGAGGGTGGTTGCAGGTTTTTCACCCAATGACTATAATGGGTGTGGAGAGTACATTTAAAGACTATTAAAATGTGTTCTCTGGCGCTTCTTTTTCTCATTGTATGCATGATCGAGTCCCTTATTTATTTAAACCATCCTTGAAATAAATATACAAGGTGCTTGTTTTTTCCTCTCCGATGTTGGCATTTACTAAGTTGTCCTATTCACGTGGGTATCAGTATCAGAAATTTTTGCAAGTACCAATATGTTGTTTGGAAGTACGTCGTGCAAAGGCAGTCTACTAGATCGTACAACTATCTCACTGCCAAATTCTTGTTCACAAATAAATGTGTTATCCCAGGTCTCCTCCTATGGGTGGATTGATTCGACTGTCATCTGCACTGGATAGTAAATCCATATATGGGTAGTCTCTAAAGCTCACACCCTATGTAGGGCTTGGCTTATATCATACACCTTTGAGAAGGATAGGCTTCAATGTTCTGGCTAAGGAATATGAAGCTAGTTCCTCAGATTTAGTTTCTGACAGATCCTTCTCCACAAGAAGCTTATCAGAGATTGAAGATTGGAATCTACTTTGTTGCTTGGTGGACCCTAAATGTTGTCTTCAACATTTACAACAATAAAGTGTTGAATGCATTTCCTTACCCTTGGTTGACTTCAACACTTTCACTTGTTGTTGGATCATTAATGATTTGGGTGTCTTGGGAAACGTGTTTAGTGGATGCTCCAGATACTGATTTGGAGTTTTAGAAGGAATTGGCATCAGTGGAAGTTGCACATACAATTGGGCATGTAGCAAAAACCATTAGCATGTCCAAGGTAGTAGTTTCATTCACACATATCATCAAAAGTGTTGAGCTAGCCTTTAATGTCTTGATCTCCTATTTCATTCTCGGAGAAATTTTTCCAATGCCACTCTATCTCACTAATTTCCATTATTGGGGGTATGTCTATCACCAAAAGCATTGTGGTCAGTTTGATCAAGTTCTATGATCACCTAAAAACATCCACTAAAATGGCGAAGAAATGTATGGTCACTATAAATGCACTAACCCTTTAAGTTTTGGAAATTGACCATTTTATTTGTAGAGCAATCCATTTATACATGGTTTGGGAGTTGGGCATTTGAAGTGCACATATTTTGTAGTGGGGGTTTTGCACCACTGGTGCATATATTACTGCACATTTTGTAATGGGTATATAGGACCATAGGGTTTTGCCTAATTTGTGCACCTTCTTGTATATCAAAGTGCCTTGTAAAACCAATGATTATGAAGAATTGTAATGGCTTCTTATCCACTCTTGAGTGAGGAGAGTGAGAGGCATTATTGTTGCGCCTTAAGCCTTTATTAGATTCTTTGTAATCATGATGTAAACAATTGATTGGGGCGATTTTCCTACACCATTTTGGCGATTCATTGTAAAATTGACCAAGAGTAGTTATAAACTCTTGGCATGTAAGGATACTCCAACGATTAAAGTGTAGGTATCATCAATTACAGGTTGCAAATTTATGCAGATGTGGGCTTTGACATTTCATCTCCGAAGAACAAGAGGTGAAGGAGACAAGGAATGTACCTTTCAGAACATTTTCTTGGCAGCAATTTCAATTCTTTGAGTTACATTCTAATTCTGAAGTATAGGGAATGAATACATTTGCATGTAGTTGATGATGGATTGCAGGTCAAAATTGATACATTTGGAGGTTCAAAAGTTTTTCTCCATGGGGAGGTGTGATCCAGGAGGATCTTCACAGTCGACACATTTTTAGTCGGCTTCAAATACTGCCAACATTGTTCAGTCAACAAAGAGCTCACATTGAGATTTCCAATGCTTTTCGAATGTAGTCAATTGGACTTTACATGCTAGAGATATGTCTTGTTCATATTTAGGGGCAAAATAGAATTTGTAAAATGTTTAATACATGAGATAGGGTTCCCATAATTATGTATTTTTCATTATTTTAAAAGGGATTATTTGGTGCAAATCCATGTTGGCTTTCAATCCCTAGTCTCAAGGAGAGTCCTAAGGAGAGTTGAGATCTTCATGGATGGTTGATAGATATTCTCAAACCAATCCCTTGAGATATTCCAAGATCCTAATTTAGGGGATCTTGAGAGATATTATTTCCATGAAAATCTTGATGTGGTTGAGATGGAGATGTTATATAAACCCTTCTTGGGGGTCAAGAAGAAGGAAAGAAAGGAAAGAGATTGTGGAAAGCTTATTGAGAGCTTATTGATTCAGAGGATTTCTTTGTAAAGGAGAAACATGTTGTAGGATTGTTTATGTAGCCCTTTTGAAGCAGAATCAATAAAACAGATTCATGAATCTGGAGATGTAGCCAGGGGTCTGGTGAACTCCGTTATCATATTGTTGTCAATGTTGTATGTGTGATTTTGATGCATTCTCACTTGGTTAAGTAGATTTTTTATTTATAAACATACACAATAGTTTTGAAAATTTTATGTGATTATTTCCTTAATGAAGCATTGTTAATTAATCAAATTGCCCTTATTCACATGCAATTTTGTCAGTGAAAGATATTATTTTGAAAATTTTGATGTAAGAATATTCTCACCAAATTTTCAGATCAATTCCCTTCAAAGTGGAGGCATATGCAAGTGGGTATGCTATGGGATAAATTTGGATGCAAGGAGATAAGCCAATATGCTATCATTCTAAGATGTTTCATGGGGGAGTATTAAACTACCCTACCTATGAAAATCAACTATGTTCCCTAGTTCAACTTATTAAGCAGTGGAAGCATTATCTCATGGGAAAGGAAACCATTATCCACATAGATCACCAACTACTGCAATATTTGTGTTAAGAACCAAATATCAAAATAGCATAAAAACCTCATAATAAGAACTCAACACCTTGAAACAGAGAGAAATTCATATAATAAGCCTCTTCAAGGGGGAAACCTCCTTATACATCATATGAATTCACAATTACCTAATGATTCCAAATGAAAAGGTCTCCTTGGTATATATAGGAAACTAGGAGGTACAATTACAACTAATGGACTCAAGCCAACATAAATAAAATAACAATACTAATGTAATGTTCCCTAATTAATGGGTAATGTGCCATTATTTAGGGATTAACATGCCCCTCCCCTTCAGACAAGTTTTTTCCACAATCCTTGAGAAATTATGGATGCTTCTGTATAAAAGACTCATCTTCCCAAGTGCAATATTCAGTAGGTAGTTTTTTCCACTTAGTGAGATACTATGAAATTGATATATTCCTTGGCTGGCGAATTCTTATGTCAGTAATAGCTTCAGGCTCCAATATTATTTTTCCCTCCTCGTCAAGTTCTGAAAATATAGTTTGAACTAGGATCTTTTCACCTATAACCTTCTTTAAGCATGAAACATAGGAAACTAGGTGTACAAGTGAAGATGCAGGAAGCTCCAATTTGTATGCCATAGTACCAATATTTTGCAACACCTTGTAAGGGCCATAGTACTTTGGTGATAATTT
The DNA here is from genome assembly GCA_009831015.1 of Picea engelmannii. NCBI lineage: Eukaryota > Viridiplantae > Streptophyta > Pinopsida > Pinales > Pinaceae > Picea > Picea engelmannii. The sequence goes on along the minus strand of ML813274.1, from coordinate 175,831 downwards.
ATTATCCTTCTTAGATTTCTTGAGGGACATCTTTTTGGATTGTTGTAGTCTTAAAAATACCCAATCCCCTACTTCAAAACATTTTTCACTATGATGTTGATTTGCTTGTTGTTTCATGCGATTGTGTGCCATGGTCAGGTTATCCTTTAAGAATTGGATAACATGTTGTTGATGCTCGATGTAATCTCCCACTGCATGAACCTTATAGTTTTTTTTTAGAGAAGAAGTGATGGACAGTGGATGATATCCATAGAGTGCCATAAATGGTGTCATTTTTGTTGCAGTATGAAAGGAAGTGTTACACAACCATTCTATGAAGGGTAACCACTTGAACCATTGTGTTTGTTTATTAGAGACAAAGCAATGAAGGTATCCTATTGGATTAATGAGAGAGGGGGTGAATCGGTAATAGAGAAATTTAATCCCTTTTAACCATATAATCCAAGTGTTATATCAATGTAGCATTATCATCCAATAACTGTAGATTAAATAAGCAATGAACAAATGAACAATCATACACATACACAGTACACCAGTGTTTTATGTGGAAACCCAAAGAGGGAGAAAACCACAGAATGATTTTTCTTATATGTCTTGAAGAATTACATTCATTGGAAGCACCAACTTCCTTTGTTTTCCAGCTGCAACTAGAAGGAGGCTCCAACCCCCTAGCTTCTCAGGATACAACCTAAGGGAAGCTCCAACTCCCTAATTCTCTGGCTACAACCAGAAGGAGGCTACAACCCCCTATGTTATCCATCTACAACAGAAAGGTGGCTACAACCGCATGTCCTTTCCCTGTCCAACCACCCTGACTTATAAGTAGAATGATGGAACCACTATCACACTATCACTGTGAGATATACTTATGTAAACATGTACCAATCAACCTGCACCAAATAGCCTGTGTCAATAACCTGAACCCTGCATCAAACATGCATCAACATGTACCTCAACATGTACCATAAACAAGTGCATCAACCATGCACCAACCTATACCAAACAACCTGTAATAAATGTATACCATAAACAAGTGCATCAACCATGCACCAACCTATACCTCAATCTGTACCATGAACAAGTGCATCAACCATGCACCAAACCTGCACAAAACAACCTGTAATCAACCTGTACCACAAACAAGTGCATCAACCATGCACCAACCTATACCTCAACCTATACCATGAAAAAGTGTCTCCAACCATGTACCAAGTATGTACCAATCATATATCATCTACTCATCAACTATGACTCATCAATATGTACCAACATCATCAACTATACACCTCATGTATGTGCCAACCCATCAACTACTTGTCTCAACCATGTACCCAACATGTACCTCAACCAAAATCCCTCATCAATTTCATCACCCAAATATGATTTGTAAATCAGTAATATACCTAGTGTATATGATCACATACCTGCAAACCTTTCTTAACTTTAACAATAAGAGACTAGCATTTTCATCAAACTTTTCTTTAGTCTCACATGACTAGTTTTGGATTAGTCAACAACCCTAACTTGAAATAATCATAACTATGTACCTGTAATGAATAAATATCTGAAAATAGTATACAATGTTCTTCAGTTTTTTTTATGCAATTCCTCCATGTTTCACTACTTGGAACCTCTCAGAAAAGGAGTTATAGAAAAAATGGCATACCTTGTTGAATTTTATCTTATTCTAGAGAGCAACCTGGTAGAGCGTGCCCCACACATAATATTTGTTGAATAGATATGAAAATGTTACACAGAATAATAAAGACTGTACTCTAACCAACACATTTTTTTATACTGAATTTGGATCTGTTATGAATAAGTTATGACGTTTTTACCCGAAACACCTGTTTTAGACTAGTTTCAGGACTAGCCACAAACCCTATTTTTCACGGAGTGTAACTCCAAAAATACAACGACCCACAAGCTGAAATTTTTACCAAATATACTTGGATATGTTTTCTCAATGGCCTATCAATTTCACGGTCTGAGTCATTCTATAAAAAAAATTATTGCGGAAATGGTGAGATGACCTGTAAATAACATACCTTAGAAAGCATCATCAAAAGAATTTATCCTCCCTTGAATTCTGGCTTTCTTTTCTTCACCTTCCCTATGACATTCGGCTTAGATATCCTTTGGTTACCTCAGTCACCTATAGATATTCAATATTCTCAATTGTGATCTAAAATGAGAGAGCCTTGCCTGTTATTTATACTCTCCAAGTAGCTTCTTTAAAAGCATCTTCTAGGTCACTTTGCCCACTTTCCTTATTTTAGGGTCAACCCACTCCATTAAATTTATTATTTAAATAATTTATTTTGTATTCACTTTGAATTATAGTACACTCATCACTTCACTTTATTATTTACATTCTAAAATCTCTTAAACCACTTTGACTACTTTGACATTTTGGGGCTTCTATATGACATATGAGGGTCCTTCAACTTCGTAAGGCCATAACTCTCAACGGTGAGGAGTTATGTGACATTTTGCATACCACCAGAAATGAAATGACATGTAATATCCATATAGAATAGTATTACCTACAAATATATTAAAACTCATACCATTATACATGAAACAACCTTGGGTCCATTACCCAAACCTTTGTGCTACTGGAATTTGCTTCTAGACTTTCTTTAAGGGTAGACATCAATGAAAACCAAACTTAATAAAAAATATCCCTCTTTGGCATTGATGGAAACACTCTGATGAAATACTGAAATCATTTCATGCAATACTGAAGTCATATCACTCATGCTCCCCCTGGAACCATGCCTTTGTCCTCTGCATCTCTATGACCATTGCTCCCCCTGGAATCATGCCTCTGTCCTCTACATCTGATAAATCAATCCCCCTTTGTCATCAATGGAAAATGTATCTTTCCATCCAGGGCTGCTCCCCCTAACTAAATTGTCCTCTTTATGGTGCTTCCTTGTCTACATCTAAGATATATAACATAAGCATTCAAAATCATAACTCTCAGTCTCTGGCGAAGGTACTCAAAGGCTTCCCATGGAAGTGGTTTTGTAAATATCTATTCCACTTGTTCTTTTGTGCTCACATACTCAACTCTGATGTTCTTTTCTGCAACCTGTTCAAGTAGAAAGTGATACTTGATTGGAATGTGCTTCATCTTGGAGTGCATCACCGGGTTCTTTGAGATATTGATGGCACTTGTAGTATCACAATATATTGGAATGGGCTCATCATACTCAACCTGTATATCTGTCAAAGTTTGTTTCATCCAAGGAACCTGTGTACAGCATGCTTCTGTTGCAATATACTCTACCTTGGCTGTAGATAGAGATATTGATGATTGTTTCTTTCTTAGCCATGATACTAAACACTCACCCAAGTAGAACATTGGTCCACTGGTGCTTCGTTGTTCATCAATACAACCTGCCCAATTTGCATCTATTAGGCAATAAAAGATAGATCTTTTCCTTTTGGATACCATAATCCAAACTCTTATGTTCCTTTGAGATATCTAAAAAAACCTCTTCACTGTTAACACATGTGATTCCTTTGGTGCTGCTTGAAATTGTGCCACATGTCCAACTACCTGCACTACATCTGGTCTGGATGCTGTCACATATAGTAGGATACCAATCATTGACTTGTATTGCCTCTGATTTGTAGACTTTGAATCATCATCTTTGCTTAACTTGCAACTGGTTTGCATGGGAGTAATAATTAGTTTGCAATCTTCCATTCCAAACCTCTTTAGCATTTCTCTGATATACTTGGTTTGAGAAATAAAAATTTCTTGGCTACTTTGATGTATCTAAAGTCCCAAAAAGAAGGATAGTTCATTTCAAATTCGTTATGCATATCCTTTGCAAATTTCTGATTTAACATGTCATCATCACTACCAAAAATAATATCATCAACATAAACTTCAATTAATAAAATACTATCTTGACTTACCTTGATGTAGAGGTTGTTTTCTGCACTTCCTTTTCTGAACCCTGCCTGCTGTAAATATTTATCCAGTCTAGATTACCATGCTATAGAAGCCTGTTTTAGACCATACAAGGCCTTCTTTAATTTACACACATAATCTATGTTCTCTGACAGTTGAATCCTTCTGGTTGTTCAATGTAGACTTCTTCTTCAAGTTCCCCATTCAGAAAAGATGATTTTACATCCATCTGATATACTTTAATATTTTTGGATCATGCATAAGATAAAAGCAATCGGATTGCTTCCATTCTGGCAACTGGGGAAAATGTATCTTCAAATTTGATTCCTTCAACCTGTGCATATCCTTTACATACCAATCTAGCTTTGTTCCTTTTAACCTATCCATATTCATTCAATTTATTCTTGTATATCCACTTTGTGTCGATCCCGTTCTTATCCTTTGGTCTTGGAACCAATTTCCAAGTGTCAATTTTATCTATTTGATATGATTCTTCATCCATGGCCTTGTTCCAAAATTCATCCTTGTTGGCCTCTTCAAAATAGGTTGGTTCAATCGTATATGTGAGTGTTAGGTGTGTTTTTTCTAGTGAAAGGATTCTTCTTCTAGTCTCAACTCTTGCGTCTTTGTTTCTGATAATCTGATCTGAAGGATGATTCTTTTGTACTCGTCTGTTAGGTGTTTTTGGAGTTACTTGTTGAACTTGCTCTTTGAACCTAGTCTGCATAAAGTGTTGGTTGGTTTCGTGATCTGGGGTATTTCTCTGATTGCTTCTCTTTTGTTGACTTTGACAAGGTTATCAAAATCTATGTGACCCATTCTTTTGTGCCATAGCCAACTTTCATCTTCCTTTCCTAGATAACACTTTTCATTTCCAATTTCACTTAACACATATATGTTGCTTGAAGTTCTCGCAGTTGTAGCAATCAATTTTCCTGAACCTTTTTTTCTTATCTCGCACTTTTGTGAATCAAAAGTAAATTTATGACCTTGTTCACACATTTGACTCACACTTAGAAGATTATGTTTCATATCTTCTACTAGTAGAACATTTTCTTCCTTTGTATTCTTGTTCTCAATTCTGACTGTGCCTTTTCCAATGATTTTGGCTGAATCATCATTTTTGAAGGAGACTGATCCATCTCTTTCCTTTCGTAATGTAAGAAACCCGTCTTTTTCACCTTTCATGTGTTTTGAACACCCATTGTCAACATACCAACCATGTTTCTTCTGCTTAGCTTGTAGAGCAAGTGTGCATTCTTCATTTCTATACTGATCCTGCTTTCTTATCCATGTCTTTTTCTGAGGTTCCTATCTGTGACTATTTTTATTCTGTTGTGATTCTCTAGGAGGGACTGACATTCTGCAATATTTGGCCATGTGTCCAAAATTGTTGCACTTGTAACATTCCACTTCAGTGCTCAAAGATTCAAACCCATTGTAACTTTTTCTCTATGTTTAACTAGGCCTTCTTGGATAACCCCTTTGTGTATGACTTTCAAAGTTGTTTTTTTTCATGTTGCTAGCTCTGCAATTCACAACTTTATGTCCAAAATTATTACATGCATAACATAAACCAAAAAACATAGTTTTATATTTGGGAGTTGAAAATCTTCTAGAAGGAGGTACTCTTATAAATTCTTCTTATTCATAAGGCCTATCTATCGGTTGTTGATTTTGAAATATGAATCTTCTCGATGGAGGAGTGTCCATATAATCTTCCTTGTAGATCTTCCTATCGCCCTCGAATGTTTCTGCAAATCTTTTTGGATATGTTTCTTGCTCTGTTGTTTTGGAGCTTGATCCTTTTTCTATATGATTGTATCCAAGTACGGACTTGTCATGATGAGATTTTTGACTGCTGATAATGTCATCCAAAACTTTTGAGTTGTTCTGCATATTTTTCTTTTGAAAATCATTTCTTAATGTGACAATCTCTATTTCCAAATTTCCAATGATCTGGTCCTTTTTTTCTAGTTTTTCTTTGAGTGCTTGTTCAATTGTTTTATCTTCTTCTATTTGAACCTTCAAATTTGTGATCATTTGTTCTAGTTCTTGAGTGTCTTCTTTCTTGTCTAGTTCTGTTTGTAGCTTCTTTTTTTTCTTCTTTTCTCTTCTGATAACTTCTATGGCACACATTAATTCCTCTCGATAGTCAACTTCTGTTGATTCAATTTCTTCTTTGACTTCTTCATATTCTTCTGTAGCTTCTTCATATCCTTCTTTGGAGTCTTATTTATGAGAGCCTTCTACTTCCATGAATAGAAATCTTTATGTCTCATTGTTACTGACTTCATCTTCATCTGATGATGAGATGTCTTCTTTGGTGCATAAGTTTTTCTTGAAAAAATTCTTTGTGGTTCTTTTGCCTTTATATGTTTGTTTTCCTTTTGAGTAACATTCATCATTTCTCTTTTTCTTATCAGGACATTTGTTATCAAAATGACCAACAACATCACAATTAAAACAAATTAAAGGAAGCTTACCTCTATATTTACCTTCAGTTCCCTTGTTCATTCTTTTGGCAAAGTTGGCCACTTCTTCATCATCTTCTGAGACGTCATTGTTGTTGCTATATTCTTCTTTTTGCCTTCCCTTTTTCTTTGAATTTTTGGATTCTTTGAAGACTTCTTCTTTTATATCTGGATTTTCCTGTTCAGTTCTCATTTCATATGCTGTGAAGATTCCATGTAATTCTTCCATCCTTATTTGAGTTTAGATATGATCTTTCTTCTAGTGATGACATCTTAGGATCAAATCTCATAGGAAGAGATCTTAGCACTTTTTTAACAATTACAGATTCTTTGATTTCTTCTCCCAATCCTATGATTGCATTTACTGTTTCATCAAATCGTAAAACGTAAGCTACAATATTCTCATCTTCTTTCATCTTAAGTTGTTCGAACTGACCTATGTAAGTTTGAAGTTTTGCTTCTTTGACTTTTGAATCTCCTTCATAAATATTTTGAAATTTGTCCCAAATCTCTTTAGCGGATTTACAATGTGCAACTTTGGTAAATATCGTTTCACTAAGAACATTCAAAAGTGCATTTTTGGCTTTGGAATTATTTTGAACGAGTTTCACTGCTTTGTCATTTGTTGGCGGAACTACTGGTGTTGTGTATCCATCTACAATTGATTTCCAAATTTCAAATCCATGTTCCTGTATATATGTTTTCATCCTTATGCTCTAAAATGCATACTTATGTCTCTTAATTAAGGTTATTTGTTATTGATGTCAACCCTTGAAGAAAGGCCCACAGCACAAAGGTTTGGGTAATGGGCCCAAGATTGTTTGATGTAAATATTACTCATTATTGTCTTGTCATGGTTGATAAGAAGTAAATATGGATGAACTCCAAAGTGGTCCCCTTATGGTGAAATCCCTCACGGGAAGGCGCTTTTTGGAGTAAGAGAACCCATGCTTAATTGTGGAATAATGAGATGAAGGACAATGAATTTGTCAGTTAAACTATCCTATATGGATAGTTCTTGTCATTACATTTCCAGTGGTATGTGGAACGTCACATAACTCCTCACGCTTAGAGAGTTATGGCCATGAGAAGTTGGAGACCCCAGGTTTGGGTAATGGACCCAAGTTTGTTTGATGGATAACGGTATGAGTTATGATATATTTTCAGATAATACTATTCTCTATTGATAGTACATGTCATTACATTTCTGGTGGTATGTTGAATGTCACATAACTCCTGATGGTTTGAGATTTATGGCCTTACGAAGTTGGAGGACCCTTATATGTCATCTAGAAACCCCAAAAGGTCAAAGTAGTCAAAGTGGTTTAAGAGATTTTAAAACGTAAATAATAAAGTGAAGTAATGAGTGTATTATAATTCAAACTGAATACAAAGTAAATTATTTCAATAATAAATTTAATGGAAAAATTAGAAGTGGGTTAACCCTAAAATAAGGAAAGCGGGGCCAAGTGACCTAGAAGATGTTTTTAAGGAAGCTACTTGGAGAGTATAAATAAGAGGCAAGGCTCTCTCATTTCAATCACACTTGAGAATATTGAATATATATAGATGTCTAGGGTAACCAAGGATATGTAAGCCAAAATTTTGAGGGAAGGTGAAGAAAAGAAGGCCAAAATGCAAGGAAGGATAAATTCTTTTGATGGTGCTTTCTAAGGTATGTTATTTACAAGTCATCTCACGATTTTCACTATAACTTTTTTTCTATAATGATTCAGAATGTGAAATTTCTATTCCATTGAGAAAACATATCCAAGTATCTGTGGTACAAAATTCATCTTGTGGGTCATTGTATATTTGGAGTTACACTCTGTGGAAAATAGGGTTTGTGGCAAGTCCAGAAACTAGTAAAAAACAAGTGTTTCGAGTAAAAACGTCATAACTTCTTCATAACAGATCCAAATTCAGTGAAACCAAATGTGTTGGTTAGTGTACAGCCTATAGTATTCTTTGTAATAGTTTCATATCAATTCAACAAATATTTTGTGTGGGGAACGCTCTACAAGGTTGCTCTCTAGAATAAGCCAGAATTCAGCAAGGTATGTCATTTTTGCTATAAATCCTTTTCTGAAAAGTTTCAATTAGTGAAACCTGGAGGAATTTCATAAAACACACTGAAGAACATTGTATATCAGTTTTAGATATTTATACATTACAGATAAAAAGTTATGATTACTTCAAGTTAGGGTTGTTGACTAATCCAAAACTACGCATGTGAGACAAAAGAAAAGTTCGATGAAAATGCTAGTCTCTTGTTGTTGAAGTTAATGAAGGTTTGTAGGAATGTGATCATATACACCATGTCTATTACAGAGCTACAAATCAGATTTGGATGATGAAATTGATGAGGGATTTTGGTTGAGGTACATGTTGAGTACATGGTTGAGACAAGTAGTTGATGAGTTGGCACATACATGAAGTGTATAGTTGATTGTGTTGGTACATATTGATGAGTCATAGTTGATGAGTAATTGACACATGATTGGTACATACTTGGTACATGGTTGGATGCACTTGTTTATGGTACAAGTTGATTACAAGTTATTTGGTACAGGTTCATGCACGGTTGATGCATTTGTTTATGGTACAGGTTGATTACAAGCTGAGGTGAAGGTTGATGCATGGTTCAAATTTATTGGTACAGGTTTATAGCGGTAAATTGCATAGTGACAGGTTGACAATGGTTTTGTCATTCTACTTATACTTAAGGGTGGTAGGATGGGGCAAGGACAGGTGGTTGTAGCCACCTTCGGGTTGTAGCCGGAGAACATAGGGGGTTGTATCCTCCTTCTGGTTGTAGCCAGAGAATTGGGGAGTTGGAGTTTCCCTCGAGTTGTAGCCTGAGAAACTAGGGGGTTGGAGCCTCCTTCTAGTTGCAGATGGAAAACAAAAGAAGTTGGTGCTTCCAATGAATGTAATTCTTCAAGACATATAAGAAAACACATTCTATGGTTTTCTCCCGATTTTGGTTTCCACGTAAAAGAATGGTGTACTATGTATGTGTATGTTTGTTCATTTGTTCATTTCTTATTTACTCTGTAGTTATTGGATGATAATGCTTCATTGATATAACACTTGGATTATATGGTTAAAAATGATTAAATTTCTCTATTATTGATTCACCCCCCCTCTCAGTAATCCAACAATTGGTATCAGAGCAGTTTCCTTCAAAAATCAGTTTAACCACTGAAAGGTAGATCATGGATAGTACCAACTCATATAAAAATGGAATACCACAGTTTGATGGACAGAAGTATGTGTTTTGGAGCATATGGATGAGGACATATATACAGGCACAGGGATTTCAAGTTTGGAAATCAATTGTAGATGGATACACAGCACCAGCAGTTCCACCAACAAATGACAAAGCAGTAAAATTCGGTGAGAATAATTCCAAAGCCACAAATTCACTTTTGAATGGTCTCAGTGATATGGTATTCACCAAAGTTGCACACTGTAAAGCCTCTAAAGAGATTTGGGACAAGCTTCAAAATTTTTATGAAAGAGATACACAAGTCAAATCAACAAAGCTTCAAACTTACAGAGGTCAGTTTGAACAACTAAAAATGAAGGAAGATGAAGATATCGTAGCATAATTTTTACGAGTCGATGAAACAATGAATGCAATCATAGGATTGGGAGAATAAATTGAAGAATCTGTAATTGTTCAAAAGATACTAAGATCTCTTCCTATGAGATTCAACCCTAAGATATCAACACTAAAAGAAAGATCGGATCTAGACTCAATAATCATGGACGAACTGCATGGAATCTTCACATCATATGAAATGAGAACCAAGCAGGAAAATCTAGATGTAAAAGAAGAAGCCTTCAAGGCATCCAAAATATCAAAGCAAAAGAATAAGGAACAAGAAGAATATAGCAGCAGCAACGATGCCTCGGAAGATGATGAAGAAGTGGCCAACTTCATCAAAAGACTGAACATGGGAACCAACAGTAGGTATAGAGGTAAGATTCCTTTAATTTGTTTTAATTGTGATGGTATTGGTCATTTTGCTAACAAATATCCTCATAAGAAAAAGAGAAATGATGAAGGTTACTCAAAAGGAAAACACACATATAAAGGCAAAAGAACTACAAAGAAATTTTTCAAGAAAATCTTATACACCAAAGAAGACATCTCATCATCAGATGAAGATGAAGTCAGTGATAGTGAGACAGGAAGACTTCTATTCATGGAAGTAAAAGACTCTGGCAAAGAAGACTCTGAAGAAGAATATGAAGAAACCGAAGAAGAATGTGAAGAAGTCAAAGAAGAAACTGAACAGGCAGAAGTTGACTATCAAGAAGAATTAATGTGTGCCATAGAAGTTATCAGAAGAGAAAAGATTAAAAACAAGAAACTACAAGAAGAACTAGACAAGAAAAAGGACACTCGATAACTAGAGAAAATGATCACAAAATTGAAGGTTCAAATAGAATAAGATAAAAGAATTGAAGAAGCACTCAAAGAACAACTAGAAGAAAAGGACAAGATCATTGGAAACTTGGAAGCAAAGGTTGTCACACTAAGAAAGGATATTCAAAAGAAAAATATGTAGAATATCTCAAAAGTTTTGGATGACATTATCAACAGTCAAAAATCTCATCTTGACAAGTCTGGACTTGGATACAATCAGACGAAAAAGGTATCAAGCTCCAAAACAACAGAGCAAGAAACAAATTCAAAGATCTATGCAGAAACAATCAAAGAGGATAGGAAGATATACAAGGAAGATTACAGGGACACTCCTCCACCAAGAAGATTCAGATTTCAAAATCAACAACAGACAGACAGGCCTCAAGAAGAAGAATGATTCATAAGAGCACCTCCTTTCAAAAGATCTTCAACTCCCAGGTATCAAATTATATTTTTTGGTTTATGTTATGCATGTAATAATTTTGGACATAAAACTGTGAATTGCAAAGCTAACAGCAGGAACAATAACAACTTTGAGAGGTATACACAAAGGGATTATTTAAGGAGACCTAATGACACACAAATAAGAAGTTACAACAGGTTTGAATCTTTGAGCACTGAAGTGGAATGTTAAAAATGTAACAATTTTGGACACATGGCCAAGGATTGTAGAATGATAGTCCCTTCTAAAGAACCTCAATAGAATAACAACAGTCACAGACAAGAACCTTAGAAAATGACATGGATAAGAAAGCAAGATCAATATAACAATGAAGAATGCACAGTCGCTCTACAAGCTAAGAAAAAGAAACACGGTTGGTATGTTGACAGTGGATGTTCAAAACACATGACAAGTGATAAAGACAAATTTCTTACATTACGAAAATAAAAAAATGGATCAGTCTCCTTCGGAAATGATAATTCATGCAAAATCATTGGAGAAGGCACAATCTAAATTGGGAACAAGAATGAAAAGGAACAAAATGTTCTACTGGTAGAAGATATGAAACATAATCTTTTAAGTGTGAGTCAATGTGTGACCAAGGTCATAAACTTACTTTTGATTCAGAAAAGTGTGAGATAAAAAAAGAAGGTCCAGGGAAATTGGTCGGTACAGTTGCAAGAACTTCAAACAACATATATGTGTTAAGTGAAATTGGAAATGAAAAGTGTTGTCTAGGAAAGGAAGATGAAAGTTGGCTATGGCATAGAATAATGGGTCACATGCATTTTTATAACCTTGTCAAAGTCAGCAAATGAGAAGCAGTCAGAGAAATGCCCCAGATCACGAAACCAACCAACACTTTATGCAAGCATTGTCAACAAGGAAAGAAAACAAAGACCAGGTTCAAATCAAAAGAATATTCAACAACAAGACCACTGGAAATTGTGCACATTGATCTAGTTGGACCAACTACAACAAAGGGCTTAAAAGGTGAAAAATAATTTATGTTATTAGTTGATTATACAAGAATGATTGCAGTTTTTTTTCTCAAGAACGAGTCAAAAGCTTTTGAAAACTTCAAGATCTACAAGGAGATGGTTGAAAATGAGATGGATTCAAGAATCAAATGTTTGATATATGATGCTGGAAAATATTTCACTTCAAAGGAATTTATGGACTACTGTAGCAGTCATGGAATACAAAGGAAATTCTTCGTTGCTAGGAAACCTCAACACAATGGAGTTGTTGAAAGAAAGAACAGGACAGTACAAGAAATGGCTTGAACAATGCTAATGGATTCCAAATTGACAGATATATTTTGGACACAGACAGTGCATACAACATTTCACATTCAAAACAAAGTAATGCTCAGAAACAACACTGATAAAACTCCCTACGAGCTATGGAAAGAAAGACCAGAAAATGTGAAGCAATTCATAGTTTTGGGAAGCAAATGCTACATCAAAAGAGAAGATGGTAGAATGGGAAATTTTGACTCTCATGTAGACAAAGGAATACTTGTTGGTTACTCAAGTACAAGGAAAGCATACAAGTGTTACAATCTAAGATTGAACAAAGTTATGGAAAGCATCAATGTAACAATTGATGAAACAGACAAACCAGAATCAAAGGAAGAAGAAAACAAATCAATGGAACAACTTTTCAAAGAAAAAGATGAAAAAGAAGTAGAAGAGGAAGATGAAGATAAAGAGAATCCGACAAAAGAAGAAGAGCAAGTTCAAAAAGTATCTCCAAAGACACCTAGCAAACGAGTACAGAAGAATTATCCTTCAGATCAGATTATTGGAAACAAACATGCAGGAGTTGACACTAGAAGAAAAATCCGTTCACCAAAACAAACACACCTAGCACTCTTATCTACAATTGAACCAAACTGTTTTGAAGAAGCCAGCAAGGATGAATTTTGGAATAAGGCCATGGATGAAGAATTGGATCAAATAGAGAAAAATGACACTTGGGAATTAGTTCCAAGACCAAAGAATAAGAATGTGATCGGTACAAAATGGGTTTTCAGGAATAAATTTAATGAAGATGGATAGGTTACAAGGAACAAAGCTAGATTGGTATGTAAAGTATATGCACAGATTGAAGGAATCGACTTTGAAGAGACATTTTCCCCAGTTGCCAGAATGGAAGCAATCCATTTACTTTTAGCTTATGCATGCTCAAAAAATGTTAAAGTATATCAGATGGACATAAAATTAGCTTTTCTGAATGGGGAACTTGAAGAAGAAGTCTACATTGAACAAACCAGAAGGATTTTAGTTGTCACAGAACACAGACTATGTATGTAAATTAAATAAGGCCTTGTATGGTCTAAAACAGGCTCCTAGAGAATGGTACTCTAGACTGGATAAGTATCTACAGCAGGCAGGGTTCAGAAAAGGAAGTGCAGACAACAACCTCTACATCAAGGTAAGTCAAGGTAATATTTTATTAATTGAAGTTTATGTTGATGATATTATTTTTGGTAGTGATGATGATAGGTTAAGTGGAAATTTGCAAAAGACATGCAGAATGAATTTGAAATGTCATTACTTGGATAACTATCCTTCTTTCTGGGACTTTAGATACATCAAAGTAACCAAGGAATTTGTATTTCTCAAACCAAGTATATCAGAGAAATGCTAAAGAGGTTTGGAATGGAAGATTGCAAACTAGTTATCACTCCCATGCAAACCAGTTGTAAGTTGAGCAAAGATGATGATTTGAATTCTATAGATCAGAGGCAATACAAGTCAATGATTATCATACTACTATTGTAACACCCTGTTTCCCCCAACTTGTAAAAATAACTATATTGGCCAAGAACTATGGCAAACTCAAAGATGTGAATGTTTAAATTGACAGACCTTTGTATAAAAGGTCGATGAATGTAAATTATGTTATGAATACGAGTTGCATGACTGTTGGGAGGGGATGTGCTAAAAGAGACCATGATGGCTAATGAGAGGTGGTGGAAGGGACATGGAATGGTTGTGTTAACTTCCACCGAACCAATACCGTATTGGCTTTTACTTGCTCAAAGACCAAGAGCAACTCTCTGACCCTGGAATGAATTACCCATCAGGATGGTAGGTGGGGAGGCTCCTTAAGAGTTAATGAGGGGATGGGCGAGAACCACCCATCCGTAGAAGCTCTCAGACCTGACCACAGATGGGGGAATTTGTTCCACACACAATCTTGCAGAAAAGGCAAGAAAGGAAGTGTGGGGAACAGAGGGAGAGCACGCGCGATAGGGATCATGGAAGAGAACCAGGGAGGAACTCTGGAAATACAAGGAGTTCTGAACAGAGGAAGAGGAGAGTAACCTTCGTCCTTGACTTCCGCTGAGCTGGAAGTAGGAGACTGAATCTCAAGCATCGTGGTCTAACTCAAGGGTGGCTAGTGGTAAATCTGTTTGGAGTCACTGAGCCTACGGTTGGGTGGAAACGAGCACCCCTCTTAGAAGTCGTGTCATGCTTGGTGTTTTTGATAAGTGTTTATGTCTTGTATTTTGAATTGAATATCCTGGATGCATCCTCATGTTTATATGCTCCTAAATGGTCTCTGTATAGAAGTGATTGCCTTGTGTTTTGATTGGGAATAATGGATGCATTCTTATACGTATATACGACCATAATAGGTTCATGTATAGAATGAATAAGTTCAAAATACGAGTTCGTTCTCTTGAGAATTGTCCCATCTACTTGACTCGCGCTCTATCCTGGTTTAATTCCCGAAGGCACCTTTTTCCGGGGAGTTTCCTCAGATTTCACAGTCAGAGTGAGTTCCTTGAAAAGACTGCCGTTATAGAAAACCCACAAGTTTAATTTACCCTGGTCACAGAGTTCATAGCTCGGCGAATTAGGAAGGCATCCCAGTTAGGTCACCAAGCCTAGGGATAATTACCCAAGAATCATCTGAAGGTCCAGACAACCTGGGTCTGGAAACCTTGTATAAGAAAGAGTAGTTCTCTCAGGTTTCGAAGTCATGGGAGTTCGAAGCCCCAAGAGGTTGAATCTCGTGAATCAAGCTCAGAAAGGATAGCAAGTCCAATTATCGAAAGAGAATACCCCATTGTTTGGTAGACGAACGGTCGGAATCCTTTCGGAAATACTCCAGATTTTTCAAGACCGATGGATATAGAGGAGGAGCGCAAGTGTTAATACCTCAACCCCTTCAGCCTTCGCAAGTAGTGATGGGATCCAGGACCATAGATCCAAGGATCTATCAGAGCTCTATTGATCGTCGATCTTAACCCTTGCATAGGTAGGAGAGTGGACTCGACGAAGTCCTGAAAGTCCCGAAGTATTCGGAACCGTCCATCGACACATGACATGTGGCAGTTGGGTATCATTTCACTGAGTCGTGACTTGGATTGGTCAAGGGTAAGACCGCACGAACTCACAATTCGCGAAATTGTGATGCACTCTATGGATGAGTCGGTTTAGTGTGAATAAGTTACTGCATTTCGACATCTGGGAAACCAACGGGAAAGACCCCTCATCTTCGCAAGTCGCGAAATCATGGTATATGAAACCCTGATGCTCTCTGTGGATGAGTCGGTTTAGTGTGAATAAGTTTCAACATTTAGGCATCTGGGAAACCAGAGGGCAAGACCCCTCGTCTTCGCAAGTTGCGAAATCCCGGTATATGAAACCCCGATGTGCTCTGTGGATGAGCCGGTTTAGTGTGAATAATTTTCGGCGTTCGGCATCCAGGAAACCAGAGGATAGGACCCCTCATTTTCACAAGTCGTGAAATTCCAGTATACGAAACCCCGACGCGCGTGTCTTTCAACACCCTTAAGATCAGGAGGGATAGTGACCGTCAGATCCAGATCAACAAGGGTCGTTGATCTCATACATGAATTCCCGTATCGAAGTTCGGGGAATCGAGTGACCAGTGGTTTGGTTCGCTGCATTTCGAACTCCCATTTATCAAAATCCTCATATGTCCAGGAACATCGGATCAGGGGGAGATTCGTAGCCGTCGATCTCATCGAAGGTAAGATTTCGGGTTTCGGGGTTTGAAGAGTCGAAAGACTTGACTCTCTTGCATCGTTGAGTCACGAAATGTGAAAGGTGCCTCTTTTCTTGGCCTGTGGTCATAGCCAATGATCACATGGAGATGGAATAGGGAAGAGCTAGCCTTCACTAGGCCCCCGTAGGAATTTGGGGATTCTATCCCTTGAAGAAGAGTGAAAATTTTATTTTTTTTCCATAGTGGGTATGTGACAAATTGGTATCATAGCATGGTTACAATACTTGGCCTACTTGAGCTCCTAAACGAGTTGTGTAGAAACTCCATTTGAAGTACTCTTAAAAGGAGTAACTCTCTATCCTAACCCCCTTTATCAAAAGTCAAAGTTAAGAATGAAAATTCCTATTATGTGTATGCATTTGAAAAATATGAATTATGCGTTGATTGTGAATGAATATAATGTTGACTAACAACAAGTTGTTGTTTTTTTTCCTGCACAACAAACGGACGATCAACAACGAAAAACTGCAGACGCATAGAATGGTGACGCACCACGAAGTGGGGGATGGCTCCCACAATAGAGACGAAGAGTCTGACGAAAGGGGAGCGGTAGAGATGCCTCTAGATCTAGTTGAGACTATGAGAAGCCTCATGGTTGAACTACATATTTGCAAGGCCAACAACGAGAGGTTGATAAAAGAGCAAGAGAAGAAAATGGAAATTAATTTAGTCTTGCTGCAGAGTTTATCCGACATACAAAGACAATTGCAGCATGGACCTGACACCAGTCACGCGGACCAAAGACAGACAAAGAAAAGTTGAAGTCTACCTGAGATACGGAAACATGGTCTTTTAAGTGGCCACACTGGGAAGAGCACCTCGAGAAAGGTCCACCATAGAGATAAGGGACAAGCGTCTGATGACTCCTCTGGAAAGGAAACTGGCGAATCAGAGGAATCTTCTAGTAGAAGAACTAGTTCTTAATCCCAAAGAAAATGAAAGAAGTGAAAGCATTCCAAAAGTCATAATCTCAAAGAATTCAAGAAGGCCAAACCACCCTCTTTTGACGATGAAATAAAGAAGGGAGAGGAAGCAGAGGCATGGCTATTTCAGAGTCCATGACTTCTCAGAAAACTTGAAGGCCCAAATAACCACTTTCAACCTGAATGGGAAGGTTTCCATTTGGTGGGAAGACCTTAAGAACGTAAAAGGGATTCACGAAGAAGACCTATCTTGGGAACGGTTTGAGAAATACTTCAGGAAGAAGTATCGGTCGGAAAAGAATTTCAACAAAAAGACTAAAGAATTATATGAACTCAAGCTGGGGCAACTCACCATAGAGGAATATGTCAGCAGATTCCTCGAGTTTATGAGGTATGTACCCTATATAAAAGAAGAAAAGGAAAAGGTGTAATGATTCATCAGTGGACTACCTAAGGACTATCAGAACAGGATTGAGTTTGATGAGACAAAGACCCTAGAGGACACTATCTGAAAGGCAAGATATTGTTATGAACAGCTTGGGCATCAAACAAAACCTCGCGAAGGTTGGAAGCAGAAGAATAGTTCGGGATTCCAGAAAAAGAGGTTTAAATCCCAAAAATTTAAAAACTATAAAAAGGACTCAAGGATGAGCTTCCCAACCCAAAGTGTACACCAGCAGAATTTCCCCTCCCAGAGAGGAAATAAACCTTTTGGATCTACCCCGGGAAAGATTGATAACCCAAAGAGAGAACCCTTGAAATGTTGGGGTTGTGGAGAAGAACATCTACTAAGGGACTGCCCGCACTGACAACATAATAGTCGGATAATTTACAACGTTCAAGAAGCTACACTAGTACATATTGTAAAAATTTCGACGTTTTATTTGCGGCGTTATGGACAAAATTGTCCATATTGTCGCAAAATAGAGGAAATTTAAAAATAAAAAAAAATCATGTTGCCCGATAACATCGGCGTTGCCACGTTGACGTCTCTCTTGCCACGTTAACGTCTCTCTTTCCATGTTAATGTCAATCTTGCCATGTTTTCCACTAGAACGTCTCTCTTGCCATGTTTTCCACTGGAACGTCTCTCTTGCCACGTTAACGTCACTCTTGCCACGTTTTCCACTGGACCGTCTCTCTTGCCACGTTTTCCACTGGAACGTCTCTCTTGCCACGTTTGTGAAGATATATGTCACAATTGCGACGTTTTGGAAACTAGGTTTTCCCCTCCAACGGTCACCTTAGTATGCTCACCAAGTCAAAATACCAACGGTCACTTAGGACTTTTTTACGTCGGAATTGCGATGTTACAAAATCTATAAATATGTTGCATTTGACGGATGTTGCGACAAGTTTTCTATAATAATGACGCTTGAAAAAGGGTTTGCGGGTCTTCTTGACGAACAAAAAATAGATATTTTTTTCAGTACAAGTCTGTGGGGAAGAATGTCAGAAAACATTAGAGTTGAATGGGTTCAATGTCATTCAGCATGCCATCATCAAAATCTTACTTCTTGATTTTGTTTGCATCATAACTTTTCACCATAATATTGATCATTTCTCATTTAAATATTTCACAAAGCATGTTCTTCTCTAGTCTCTCCAATTCTTCCAATCATTTTTAAAAATATTTTGTTGTCTATATCATCTATGTTACTTCTATTTACAAGGATAACACCTAGTTTTCTATCGACAGTATTGCTTATTTTTCAAAGGTTTTTACATTTATCATTTCTTCCATGTTGTCCTATATTCTGAGAGAATAACATCAAGTCAATTATTGTAGTCTAATCTCTTCAAGTCACATATTTTGTGAGTATGGATTCAAATACCTTGTTCATACTCTTTGTTAGGACATTTTCGCTAGGGTAGTATGGAATACGCTTCTAATCAACAACCTTAAATATCCGATCAACCATTTATAAGTGTTTGCAAAGAAGTGGGCCCCTAGATCAAAATATGTATGTACCAGACATCCATAATGACATAATATATTTTCAAACGAGAATTTGTAGCTTCTTACACAATTATCAATCCAACAACCTGAACGCCTACTCACTTCGTGAATAGATCTATGCCCATAATTACATATTGAAAGTGTATTCTTCTTTTCTAGAACAAAAGGTCCAATAAAATAGATTCCCCAATGATCAAAATTTTGCATTAGAGGAATAGGTTTAAGTTTTTGAAAATCCCTTATCTTTGGTCTGTTGCTCACTTTTTGGCACTAGACACATTTATTAACCATTTGAAATAATCCTTAAAGATTTTAGGCCACCATAGTCTTGAACATAGGATTTTTTGGGTTGTCTTAGTAAGAGAGGAATGCCCCCCTACTATGTCAAAATATGCCTTGCTAATCAAATTATTTGTTTCTAGTGGTTGCACACATTTTATTTGTATAGCGTTAATTTGGACTCTATATAAATTACCTACTAAATTTTTTAATTAGAGTGTCTTTTGAACTAGAATTCATCTATTTGTCATACTCATCTTGTTTAGTGCCTTTTTGTGCCACAAAAAATAATGGGCATCCTCTAGATAGCCTGATGCAGGTGGAACCTTGAACATGTTAGCATTAGGAAAGTCTCCTTCCTCCTCTCCTTCAAGTTCCCTATTTCATCTCCATGACAGATAATTAG